>CAUYRT010039498.1:0-17161 GCA_963574885.1 Lepilemur ruficaudatus | reverse complement strand
CCGAGATACTGTTGATCTTCACGAGGCCAGATCTTTTTTGTTATTTAAATATCTGATTAAGTGTCACAATCCCAAAGAGTGTCCCTGCTTACACAATCTAACATGATCTTCCAGTCACTCTATTACTGCACCCTCTTTATACTACAGAGTACTTTTCTCTATCTAATATTTTTCTTATATTTTAATTCAGTTGTTTCCTTTATTCTGTCTCCTGCCAGTAGAATGGAACTTCTTGGAAAAGAGGAACTTTGTTTGAATCCTCAATGCTTAGCACACTGCCTGACAATCACAGGTACTCGATTAATGTCTGTTCAGTTAATGAGAGTAGGGAATGAGGAGTAGACACTAATGTTCTGAAATTCGGGGATTACAGTGGAGTTGGAATGATCAATAGAGGTTTCTTGAAAGGAGTGGTAATTGGTGGGGCTTTGAGAATTGAGTAAGACAAGTCAAGAAGAAGTAGATAAAGAAGGAATTCCAGGGGGTAAAAAGGTAGAGAGAAGGCGTGGAGAAAGTAATGCACATGGTGTACTTGAACAGGTAGAACAAATTGTGTAAAGATTATGAGAAATGAGATCACAATGTGTGGTCAATCCAAAGTGCAGAAATTCTGGAATACCAGGCTGAGAATCATCCATGTTGGGGACTTTCCTCTTGTTGCTTTTCAGTTCTAGTTACCTCTAAGCTTCTTAACCAGGATCCATGCTAGGCTTTTTAGGAGAAAGTAATGCAGGCTGCCCCACCTCCATTTTATTTTTCTTTTCTTATCTCCCAACAGAAAGAGAATTTTGATGTCCACTTGCTTAGATCTGGTGCCATGTACAAGGTGATTCTAGGTCATGTCCATCTTCTCTGCTTGGAACAGTCACTGTGTCACCCAGTTACTCAGCGCTATTCTTGGTGATCTGAGTGTTCTGTTTAGTTTCTATGGTCAGTGGGAGTGTCACATAGGGTGGACAGATAGAAATGAGTTTCATTCTATCTCACAAATTCTGGAAAGGTAAAGAATGGCAGAGATGTAAATAGTCTCAGGTATGGCATTTTTCCCCTTTGCTTTTAAATGAAACATATCGTGCTACAAAAAAGTAGGTTTGCTGTGGCTTTGATTTCCCCAGGCAGGATGTCACCTCCTGGTGTTCTTCCATCTGTCAAGCGAGTATGGAGCTGTCAACCAACATGAAAACACTTTTGTCTACATTCCCACTGACCACAAATACAGGCGTCACACCCACAGGTCTTTGAATATAAAACCTCCCAAGGATTAACATGAGCTGGACTGCAAGTTTGTATGATACACAGCTTCACTACAACATTTACCATGCATTCACCCAATTTTTATTGGGTACCTTTTATGTACTAAGCTTTGCATAAATAATGAGATTTTAAAGGAAGATACATTCTCTGACCTCAGGAAAGTTACAGTTCAGTGGCAAAGAATGGCATGGACACAGACAGTGTAGGGCACCCCCTAAATGTTAAAATGTGGGATCACACATAACACTGAGAATGCACAGAGAAGAGAAATACCTAACAGGTGGTGTCAAAGTCAAGCACTTGAGGATGGGTATTATCACTGTCAGCCCAATGGGTGCCATGCAGTGCACTGGGGTGGTCGTTTACATTTCCTCTGGCGATCCATGTTGTTCTCAGCATTCCTGCTGCCCACTTGGGAGGCAGAATTGGCCAGTAAGAGGAAGCCAGTGCTGTCCTGAGGTTTGGTACTCTCCTTGCATCATGCATCTAATGTTAGAAGAAATTTTCTTTTGTCTTCTAACATCTGGTGTTTTCCTGGTCAATAGATTCAGTGCCTCCTTCCTTGAGTTACTTCCTCCAGCAAAGCAAAGCAGTTTCTTAGGGAAACAATGATTCAGGGATTCTGACATCACATTAAAACCAAGTAACCACAGCAGCATATGTACCCTAACTGCCTCTCCCATATATTTGGCTCCATCTTTGCTAGTCAAAGACTCAGCCCATGTATAG
Organism: Lepilemur ruficaudatus; assembly: GCA_963574885.1. Lineage (NCBI taxonomy): Eukaryota > Metazoa > Chordata > Mammalia > Primates > Lepilemuridae > Lepilemur > Lepilemur ruficaudatus. Next base: position 15,178 of record CAUYRT010039498.1, on the reverse strand, counting down.
CTGTGTGTTTTTGGAAGCGTATTTTTACAACATATGTGCTTACAATTTGGTGTGTAAGCAGATGGAGTTTTGTTAAGCAGTCTCCCCTCCCCTGCTGGATTCCTGTGTGAGGGCTCCTCTATTCTTGCTGCAACATTTACTTCCCCACCTCAGCTGTGCACTCTCAGGTGTTGCTCTTGAGTCTTGGTCCCACCAGGTCAAGAGAACACTAGAATTTCTACATGGAGGTGTTTTGCAGTTGTGTTTTCTCCTAACCTAAGTTTATTCAGTTACTTAGATTGGATCAGCAAACTCTTGCAACTAATGATAGGGATTGACGTGTATCCCTGCTCATACCATCCTTAAGAGGTTTTAGTCTATTTCCAGAGACCTGTGGGTGAGATGTCTATATTTGTGGTCAGTGGGGATGTGAACATAAGTGTTTTCAAGTTGGTTGACAGGCCCACACTTGCTTGACAGATGGAAAAGCATCCGATTTTATGAACTTGTGGGGAAAATAAAAGATTTGGGAAATCGTTCAGATCCCTTTTGACTGGTTAGGAAACTCAGCATGGGGTTGTGGGTTTTGTTTATATGAGGCTCCTCTAATTTCGGTGGTTTAACCCACAATGGAAATTGAGTGAGGAGGGGGACGTATTCAATTTTATGTAGACTCTGGTGACCAACTTCAGAAAATCTGCAAAAGATTTTGTATTACAATACTTTCTGCAGTGTGTATTGGTCAAATACCGTGTACATGTAATTAGAAACCCTTATGTTTCAAAATTCCAATTTTCTCTTTAAAGTAGCTTGCTTCTAATCATTAAGCAAGAAACAGAACTAGATAACAAAAACCCTTTCTAGCTCTAAGACAGAAGTCTTAGCTATGGCCTACAGACTAAATCCAGCTCTCCATCTGTTTTTGTAAATAAAATTTTATTAGCACACAGCAACATTCCTTCATATTGTGTCTGGCTGTTTTTGAGCTATAACGGCAAAGTGAAGTAGTTGGCATAGAGACAGCATGGCCTTCAAAGCCTAAAATATTTACTATGTGGCCATTTATAGAAAAAAAAATTTGCTGACTCCTGTTCTAATTCCCTGTACTTTTATAAATGCCATCCCTTCTCTCTGCCTACGATTCCTCACCTGTACAAGAAGCAATGAACTTGGTGCCTCTTCCAAAATGCTGAGATTCTGAGTTCTCTTTTAAAACTCATAAGTTCTCAAACTGCCACCGTGAGAAAAGGAGACTAAAAATCAAAAGATTTTTCCTTGCTATGTATATCTCCCCATCTGGCAGTGATGGCGGCTTTTATCGTCAACACAATTTTTTTTGATTAGACACCTGGATTTTTCCCAGGGGCTGGTTGCACGTTAAATAAAGAAATTCTCATCCATAGGCAAAGAGAAGCAGAGAACGCTGCAGAAGCCAAGGCTGCTCTCTGCTCACCTGTTTGCTCTGAGGAATTCTCAATCAGCTCTGCACTCACTTCCGATCAGATGTAAACAACAACAAGGTGACAGCCGGGGATCTGGTGGGAGGGGTTAAAATCGCAATCGTGCGTTTCTCTAGGTTCTCCATCTAAAATAACCCTCTTGTAGTACTGCAGCAGAACTTTAAATGGGGAAATGAGGAACCTTTTAAATGTGCCACCCTGTCTTTCTAAATTGCCAAACAGTACGGGGCCAGACTGAGCAACCAAAGGCAATCGAAAATACATTACATACAGCACCTTCATTTTCTTCAATCCTAGCCTGCAGCTATCATATTTTGTAATTGATAGACATCGAATGGGCTCTACTCAGGCTGATTGATTTTTGCTGGGTGAATTGGGTTCTTCACAATGCATGTCAAAGGAAACTCACAGGAGCTCTGCAGCTCTCCCATTACAATAGGCTTTATTCAGACAGTCTGATTGTCACTTACCTGTTGCTAAAATCTTACATGTTCTACTTCTGAATGGATGGGATAGCTGAAGAAGCAGTGATTGGAGCTGAAGAGAGAGTAGAGTGTTTTGCAACTTCCTGGGTGGAACGGTGGCTTTCATGATAATTTTGTCAGTTGTAACACTCTTACTCATCCAGGGACTTCTTTTTCTTCTTCCTTTCAAATGATGTTTCCTAAATTGATGTTTCCGTCAGACTGATAGGCCTTCCTTATGGGGGGGCCTGTGTGTGTGTGTGTGGGGGGAGCATGCACATGTGAAAGAAGGGAGAGAGAGACTGTGAATGCATGTAAAAATCTGAAAACCTAGTCATCTTAGTCAGGGTTTTATTGGAATTAGCTTTCCCTTTTTTGCCATCTTGATGACAAACATCTTTGCTTTCTCTCTTTTCCTCACTGCCTTATCCTTTGTAGAAATACCATTTTTTAGGGATATGGTCAAATGGCAGGAAAAAGTAGGAAAAATATTTGAACGTGCAATGGGGTGGCAAATGTACTCAGCATGACACTACAATTCAGATATATAGGGGAAGATGTATCTCTCATCTAGATAAAACGCTGTCCTCTGATTAGTGTTCAATGTAATGTTTCACTCTATCTCATTAGCACGTATAAATAGGACTATAAATAAGCCCCATTAGGTCAGCAGTTGGTAACAGGGATGTTACTGTTTCTGGGAGAATATTTTGGAAATGGGCAAGGGCGGTTGAGATTATTATATTAGTAAAATGAAGAGGTTGCAATTAGCATCAACAGAAAGGAGGCAAAGATGCCATATGCTCGGCAATATATTACACAGTTCCAAACAATGATAAATTATCCTATGTCCCAGCAGACATTCAAGTGAGTGAAAAACCGTTTAATTTTTCTGAGCCCTACAATCAAATTCCATTTTGCATAGGAACACAAAGCATTTCTTACAAAGTTTTATTATACCCTGTTCTTCAGCAGTGCAAATACCGTGCGCATCAAGAGAAGGCTTACTTTATTTTGTTCTGAACTTTGCCAAGAGTCGTTTACCATTTTAGAAAATCACACTGCCGAAACCAGTGATACTTGTGGATTCTGGAATCTCCAATACAATACAAGGGTATTACTTGTCCCTGTTTCAGTCAAGCATCCAGCTTCTCCATTTTATCTTCTAGTGCATAATGCTCAAGTATTTACATGTTGAAATACATATTTTATTAAAAATTATGCTCCCTATATTCCCCCTTATATTACAATTAAAGCATTACATTGATTATATTGATTGGTTTTCTTTGTGAGATTATGTATGTAAATTAGCAGTCAACAACCTTTTCCAATAAAGAAACATAACATAGAGGAAATGTTTTAGGCTTTGCCGGCCAAATGATGTCTTTTGCAACTATTCTGCTCTGCAATTGTAGTGAGAAAGCAGCAATCGACAATATGTGCATAATTGCACATGGCTCTATTCCAATAAAACTTTATTTGTGGACACTGAAATTTAAATTTAATATAATTTTCACATGTCACAAGATACTTTTTTATTTTTTTCAACCATTTAAAAATGTAAAACCATTTTTAGCTCTTGGGCTAAGCATGCAATGGGCCATATTTGGCTAACAGAAACTAGTTTGCCAAGCTCTGTTCTAGTGTATCACACTCAAGCATTCACACATTGACCATATATATTATTGTAAATTATAATGTCTTTTATTTCTCCTTTATATTATAGTTAAAACACTTTTGTTGAGTTTTTAAAATATGTATAAGTACTTTAAAAAAAATTGTACAATTAAGTAAAAGTTCTAATGTAAAATAAAAATTTTTGAGTGCTGAATAGATCCTTACTTGGAATAATGAAATACATGCAAGAGAATGCAGCTTCCCCAATGACTGAGCCCGAGAGTAAAGAAAAAGGTGGTATTTATGGTTTAAGTTGTTCAATGACAGGCATCAATCCTGACTGGATAAAATTTAGTGAGTTTTGATAAAAATCAGAAGTTTACGTGTGTGATAAGGAAAACCAGTTCTGGCTTATCTCTGATGCAAAGCTGTTAGGTGATGTTTGCAGTTCATTGCTTTTGAGCTTTAGAAATGTGTATCTTTTCCAGGCTTAAGACATATTCCTTGTCTTTCAGAGACGGGCTGACGTTTAGTGAAATATCAGGGTTGGGGTTTTGTTGTGGTTTATAGTAGGTTGTACTGTCTATGAATTTTATGTAATTATAGTCAAGGTGAACATTCAAAGTGGTAGTTTCATAAAAGGGCCATTAAGTCTGAGTGCATTAATTCATATCTGATCTTATGGATTCTAACCCTTTGGGATTCCCCTCTCATTCCTATGATGACCCTCCAATGAACTGGGGAGGAGGAGAATGGATCACACAGTGCCAAGGCCCAAAGGAAGAATCAGAACCCTTATGAACACTAGAGAAATGTTCCTTGACTACTCACTTCGTGGATTTTGCAGCCATATTACTCTTGATCCAGTTTCTCAACTTGGACAGGCTCAAAGGGGCCTCCTGGCTGACTGCCAATCTCCTTGTCTTTCCCTGTTGCCACAAATTCCAGAAATTCCACAAATTCTTGACTGGATCTTCCTCTTGGCTCCAAGGCTGGGTCCAGCCTTTCCAGGCCACTTCCCCTTGGCCTGCTCCCCCAGAGCAGATCACTGACTTTCAACTTAGCCACCTTCAGGATCTTCCTCAAGGGCTGTGGAAACACCGGAACTCAATCCACACCATGTAGGAAGTCGGAATACCAGGAAATCCATGCACATTGATGCATCCATACCCTCGATTTGTGCTGGGCTTTGTGAGAGGTATTATCTTCCTGGAGCCTTAAACAGGCTCATTGTCCCTCTTCTATTTGTTTCTAAATTCCCCTAACCCCACCATTAGTTTCAGGAGTGGGCTTCACTTTTACTTAGCCTATATCATGAATTCTTCTTCAATCACAGAGCTACAAGCCTCAGGGGACTTCATGTCACAGGCAGAAAAAGTATCTTCTCTCTACTCTGTCACTTATCTCCAAGTGGTCTTCTCAATCTCAGGAAGCTAGAGGAATTTGGCAAGTCCTTTCTCTACAAAAAACCTTGCTTCCAAGCCCATTGTTTTTTTCCCATTTTTCCTAACCCAGAATGATGTGTCTCATGGCTAAGACTTTTAAGGCAGAGGCTGAAAAACAAAACAAAAACAAGATTTAAAGAAGGAAATTAAAGCAAAGGATTATCATTGCTATTTACTTAGCCAAATTACAAATATGGTTGAATTTGCTCTGTTTTCTTCCAATGTGACTGAGAACTGAAATATGAATGAAGTTTAATTAATAAAGGGATAAGCACAAGTTTATATGTCACCTGTACTTCGAGGTATACATGGATGTGTCGTGGAATTGCCCCAATTCACCTACTGACTGTCATAAATACAAGGATTATTCTGAGGTCATGTCAGTATAAGCTCATAGATTTCTGTGGTATTTCCCAAATCTTAAGTCCTCCACCATTTCTTGCTGTGATGTCAAAAGCCCCTACTCTGGTTATTTATAGTCTTGTTTTCATTTTCCTGGGACCTGAGGAAGGCTGGCTGGCTGCCCTTCAGCCTTCTAGCCCAGCTCCTTCAGCAAACTCCCGACCTCTTCAAATACGATGGTTCCATGTACATACCTAGTTCTTGACATGGATGGGGTCTGCCTCCTCTCCTCAATTCCAGCAGTGGTATGAGTGTGTGTGTGTGTGTGTGTGTGTGTGTGTGTGTAGGGGACAGATGAGTACTTAAATACACAGTTACTGTCTTTTACTTCAATTAAAATATTTGAGCAATTTTTATAAAAATCTATGATAGTATATTTACATGTTAATGATTTGGAAGAAAAGAGTAGAGGGGGTTGCTGTTTTATTATGACTTTTGGATAGAAAAGCGTTATTTAATGGATATTCGCCCTTCTTGTTTTGACAGCCAGGACCCAGTAATACTTCTCTATCATCATCTTAGTCTCTCTTCTCCTTTGCTTTTCCTTTAGCTCAACAGAATTCACCAAAAATCCATGAAGGCTGGTGGGCATACAAGGAGGTGGTCCAGGGAAGCTTTGTTCCAGGTAAGTACACATTTTATTCCTGTTATCTATTTTATTTTTTAAAAATAATTCGTATTACAGCTAATGTTATTAACCAGGATTTTACATTTGCTACATGGTATGGAATGTATTGCAAAAGGCACTGTTGGCTAACTGATGTGTCAGATGAATACTCCCTCAAGAGAAAGTTTGTTAAGTGAGTGGCAAGTTAACCAGAACACATTTTTCTGAGCCTATAGTCCCATTGTCCTTTCATCTGTAGGATGTTCTGTCAGGGAGAAAGGGAGGGATGACTGAGGGCCAAAGCTCTATCTGCTGACATTTGACTAAGTGAGGAAGAGCCATTTCTTAACATTAATGAAATAGAAAATATGAAAAGGCCAACCATGGCAACAAAGCTTGCTGGGATACATGTCACTGGTGTCACTTTAGTAGCATCCATGGCCAAGACTTAGCAGATCAGGCCAACCACCAGCTAAAAATAACAGGCAAAGTGGGGCTGTCGGCATGGGGGCAGAAGACAGAGAACTGAACACAAGTTAGAGCCAGAACAATGCCATGACTTTAGTTTAGCAGGGTGTGGAGGGTCCTGGTCTTGTCCTCTTACATCTTACCCTCATTATGGTCCTCATCCTTCTGCTGCTTCAAGACTTTAATCGGGGGTGGGAGGAGGGAAAGAATACTAGTGGAAAGGATGGAAGGGAAGGCAGCTGAGATATTGCAAAATATTTTTAATTGCTTAGATGTGAGAGAGTAAGAAAGCCCTCAACAGGCGCCAATGTGCATTTTCTACCCAGGCACTGAAGACAGAGTGCCAGAGGTGTCCGTTGATGTCTCTGTAGTTGGTGACAGGTAGAAAGGGCAGTGTCCCACGTCACCTGGTTTACTCTTGGCTGCTATATCTTCTTTTCCTATTCTTTGGTGGAGCCTATTACATCAGCTGTGCAAAGCTAGTAAAGCTACCTAATTGCTCTGAGCATCTCTTTTCTCATTTTTATTATGGAACAATAATAATAAGTACTCTTCGAGCTTTCCAATAGGAGGAAAGTAGGCATGACAAGGGAGAGTGGGTGACCCAGGAAAAAGCAAGCTTTCTGCCAAATACCCTCATAAATTAACACTAACTTGATGAATTTACTCTACCACATCTATTCTGTGGCCCAGTGAGCATAAAAACTGAACCTGATTAATTCTTAAAGAAATGACCAGGTTTCTATGGGTAATGTAACAATTTAATTGACACAAGATGTGTTTGTATGAAATGACCTAGATACATGGCATTTGATATTTAACATTAGGAGCATCCCTTTACTACAAATAGAATGTTTATGTATTTTTCTGGCAGGGAATCTCCTTCTCATATTCCAGATACCCCATAAATTATATCTATAATAGTATTCTTGTACTTCGTAAGTATGGAATTGGAAAAACACAGGGGGTTCACTCCAGGTTATAATAAGTCTTGCTAAGTCAGCACTACCCATACAAAGAACAACTTCTGTAGGGATTGAACCGCTCATCAAGAGCACGAGATGGTCACTGCAAAATTTTGGTTTTCTGCCCCACATCTTTTTCTTTGATGTTTTCTCCTCTGTTGTCACACTCTTTATGTGTGTTCAAGGCCCTGTTTTGGGTTGGTTGTTGCTTCTAAGACAACCACAGGAAAGAATTTTTATCTTTCCTTTATCTGTTGATTTAAAACAATTTAACTTTTCCTCATTCCCAAGTTTAAGACAATGTATGTCAACCCCACTACATGGAAAGCAGTAAGGTGTGGACATCTGATCGTGGTCTCTGAAGTCAGACATGCCTGGGCTTGAGTTTGGGTTCTCCGGTTTCCTATTGGTAGGACTGTCAGCAAGTTACCCACCCACTCCCAGCCCCCTGGGTTCTTCATCTGTAAAATGGAGATAAGAAGCAAATCGGCCTCATGAGGTTCTGTGAGGACTAAATTACATAATGGAGGTAATGACTGTTGCATGGTGGGCACCAGTACAGGACAGTGATTGGTACCTGCTTGAGAAGAGACAGGAGCTACACTGGACAGTGTGATGATGTAAGGGAGGGTCTCTCAAAATGCCTGGCACACAGAGGATGCTTAGTGTCCCTAAAATTCATAAGCTCAAGGGTCTTTACACAGGGGCCAACTGAGAGATGACTTCATTGTCCTCCGAATTTAGCCATCCCAAAGTCTTCTGGCTTCCTGGGAAAGAAAGCTGGAATCTGATGATTTCATTTTCTAAACTTTTGGAAACATTAACTCTGTTAAAAAGCATAAAGAGTTGTGAGAATTTATACATCAAGTAGTTGAACCTGAGACTCTAAGACCTGACAGACTCCAGATGACCTACTTTATCTGAGTTGGTACTTGGGGCAAACATTTGACCCTTTCCCTCTCACCATGACTTGAATATAAGGTTAGACATGGTCTTCACCTTGCTACTGAGATTTTTTCAGGTTCTGGATGCGTGAAAGAGGAGACAATTTGATATGACTATTTAAGCTAGTTTGATTGTTCCATGAGTTTCTTTCTAAAGTGTCTGGAAATTGGCAGTTGGCATGACAGTTGTGAATCTGTGACTGCAACAAAGCTGTGGTAGATAAGAATATATGAGCTCTGTAGTAACAGTGAATGCAGGTTAATTTAGCACCCAATTACCCCACTTTGATCAGTTCAGTAGCAGTTATGTACTGCCTACCTGGTGCTGAGCATCATGTTTGGGGCTGTTAATAAAGAGGTAACTGATACATGATTCTTTCTCAAGGGTGAGCCCACAGTCAAATGCCGTCAACTCATGATTTAGGATAACAATTGCTCCAAAAGGAGTTTATAGAAAATACAAAGGAGGCTATACAGCATCATGATTCTGCCTGCCTGGTGGTTAACAGACCTTGTAGTTTACCTGCTCAAATCCACACCTTCATCTGACCCCATCCACAGCCAGAATGTGCCTGGCAGACAGAGCCCTGTGTTCGGGGAAAGGCTCCCCCACCACCACCAAACAGGGTTACTCTTAGCTACTATCTACACCAGTCATGGTTACTTGTGTCTTTCTTATCAGTGATTGGCTTAGACATGTGATAGCTAACTTTTGTGTCCCTTTGGCTAGGCATGGTAGCTTGATATTTGGTCAAACACATCTGGATGTTGCTAGGAAGGTACTTTTTCAGATTAGATTAACATTGAAGTCAGCAGACTTGAATAAAGCAGATTCCCCTCTGTAATGTGGGTAGGCCTCATTCAATTAGCTGAAGGCCTTAAGAGAAAAAGATTGAGGTCTCCTTAAGAAGAGGAAATTCTGCCTCCAGAAGCTTTTGTCCTACAGCTGCAACATCAACTTTTCCCTGGGCCACCAGTCTATCTGACCCTACCCTGAGGTAGGTCAGTCTGAGCTCTGCTGCTCACTTGTCCAGCATGCTCTGTCTGGATACCTGTTTTCAGCATGGTCCTACTTGGTCCAGGTTGGATTGGATAAAGATGCAAAGGAGGTCCTGCTGTGGCCTCCAGGAACTGAGGATAGTGGGAAAGAGATTGGTAAATGTCTGTCACTTTGCAATTTTTTTTTCGCATTGTCTTGGAGGGTGTCTGAGGCCTATGCAGGGGAGACAATGCCAAGATACCATACTTGCCAGCCCTTACCATTATGTGAACAAGTTTCTTAACATAAATCAATCTCCACGCCCCCAGTCTCCACCTTCTGTTGGTTCTGTTTCTCTGGAGAAACGTGACTCATACACTGATATAGACATGAACCATGGACGTGTGATGAGCAGTTCTACCCATGGCATGTGAGGGGAAGGCCGCTGAATAAACTTGGGTACAAAAGCCACAGTAAAGATGGCAACGTGGAAAGCTGGGAAGAACCCATGTCTTTTATGGCCCACTTGAAGGTGGAATTCTCCAGGGAACCACCTCGCCACTGACTGTGCTAAGTGAGATGACAAACTTCTTATTGTGGAGCCACTTTGAGTCAGGCTTTCTGTCATTTGCAGCCCAAAGCATTCTTCCAGATCCAGGTGTCTCAGCACAAGGCGGAAGGAAGGAAGTTGGAACAGGGTCTTGATATATTCATGATTGCTCAGAGTGGAGGAGGGAGGAGAATGAGAGGAATATCAGACAATCGGGGTGAAGAGGGGTGAGAGTGCACGTGGCCTTGGGGGAGAGGGGTACTTCTGAGTACCCACAAGGCAGGGTACAGGGTGGACAATGACACACGAGAAAGCCAGCAAGCTTGGAGGGGCCCAGTGATAAATCGGTTTGCATTCTGTGTGCAAGAGTGTGGACACAGTTCCTTTAAAGATAGGGGAATTATAAGACATTTCTAAGCTCTGGAGAGACACAATCAAATGTGTGTTTTAGAAAGCCAGCTATGGCCACAGGAATGGAAATATTCTGTATCCCAGTGAGGGTATCAGAGTCAGAAAGATCAATGAGGTATTTTGTTTGTTTGTTTTCTTTTAATATAGTCCAGGTGAGAGATGACAAGCATGTAAACTAAGACTGTAAAACCAAAAATATATTAATCGTGTTATTGAAGGATGAGCATGGGGCTTGTTGGATAACATTTAAAATGTGTGTGTGTATATATATATATGAAATATATAAATGGAGTGTGTATATACAATATATATATCACAAGTAAAAAACATTTATAATTTAGCATAAATATTCACATATACATTTAACACATTTCAGGAAAATTTGTGCCAAATACTGTCTATTCAAACTCTATCTAAAACAGTAGGGAAATTGGGCGTTCTCATTAGAGGAGGCCCTATGCTAGGAACTGGGATTGCAGGAAGAGATGACCCTAGCGTCTTGGAGTTACAGTCTAGTGGGAGAAACAGACATTAAAAATAATAAGCAACCCCTAACCCCCAGCACCTACTTTATAAGATAATGTTTGAAAGGAATGTTTTGTCCTTCTTTTAAGATTGGGATGCTAGAATCTTGGGGCTCTTTTCCATTTTAAAGCATTAAGTCATGACCCTTAGGGTATGTATTTTTTCCAACTTTATGGAACCCAAGAGCAGGTGAAAAGCCTCCTTTCAATTCTGCCACCTCCGCAGGATCACTCCCAGGTCACTCAGTCTGAGCTCTGCTGCTCACTTGTCCAGCACGCTCTATCTGGATACCTGTTTTCAGCATGGCCCTACTTGGTCCTGGTTGGTTAAAGATGTAAAGGAGGTCCTGCTGTGGCCTCCAGGAGCTGAGGATAGTGGGAAAGAGATTGGTAAATGTCTGTCACTTTGCAATTTTTTTTCGTATTGTCTTGGAGGGTGTCTGAGGCCTATGCAGGAGAGACAATGCCTAAACTGACTCCCCAAGGGTTAGGCAGATTCTGCTACAGGAGGAAGCAAAGAAACAGGATTTCCGAAAGGGATGCAAGATGGGCAAGGGCTGAGGGCCTGGAAGAGAATGTTCACTGGAGCAAGAAGAGCTCAGGGGAGTCAAAGCCAAGGAGAGTAGCAGGGGCCAGATTGTAGAGGGCCATACCAGCGGGGAGCCTGGATTTTCTCCTAAAGGCACTGAAGAATTGAGGGAGGGATTGAAACCCTTGTGGAATTCAAAGTCAGAGAAGAGGGTGATGTGAGCTAAAATAGCAGTGAGGACTCTGGGGAGAGTCCAGCTTCAGGAGCAGGGACCTTGTCGTCCTCTACTACTGACCCTTCCAGCACATAGCCCAGGCCCTGCACACAGCAAAGGCCCCCCCAAACCTCATGTCCTTCTCTCATTGCAAAATACAATCATTCCATCCCAATAGTTCAAAAAGTTTAACTTGGCCCAGCATCAACTCAAAAATCCAAAGTCTCACCTGATATTCAGGGCAAGTTCCAGCCACCTATGAGCCTATAAAATCAAAATCAAGTTATTTACTTTCAAAATACAATGGTTATATAGGCAGTGGGTAAATATTCCCACTCCAAAATGGAGAAATCAGCCAAAAGAAAGGGGTTAACAGGCCCCACACAAGTCTGAAACCCAGCAGGGCAGATGTTACATTTTAAAGCTCCAGAATAATCTCCTTTGACTCCCTGTTGCACATCCTGAGCACCCTGTGCAAGAAGTGGGCTCCAAAGGCCTTGGGCAGCCTTGCACCCATGACTTTCCTGGGCACAGCCCATGTGGTTTCTGTTGCCTCTTCCTGCTCAGGCCCTAACGCTTGTGTTTTGTGACCTTGCCTTTCTGGATGTGGACTCGGGCTCGGTGCTTACGTTCTCCACTCCTCCCGACCTCCTGCTGCACTTTGGAACAGACCAACAGGCTCTGCAGGCTCTGAAGTCAAGTGTAGCTCAGGATACAGGCTTTCTCCCCTCAAGAATTCACTATATGATCATCTGTCCCCATTCAGTCTCCCTTTGAAGGGAAGAGGATCCCACTGCCAGTAAGCCTATTCTACCCTCCAACACCTTCCATACATCCCAACTAAGTGATAAAGAAAGTCATGGTATTAGTTTTCTATGGCTGCTGGAACAAACTACCACAAGCAACACAAATTTATCAGCGTGTATGTATTAAAACTAAGAAACCAACCTAGATACATTATTATTAATTATAGTTTTTTTGGGTATTCCAGTTTTTCCAAGAAGGCTCTTTTTCTGTTCCATGATCCAAGTTAGGATATCATACCACATTTATTCATCGTGTCTCCTTAATTTCCTCTGGACTGTGGCAGTTTCTTAATCTTTTTGCATTTTTTTTATTACTTTGACAGTTTTGAGGAATATACTGCTCAGCTGTTTTGTATATTGTCCCTCAATTTGTTGTCTGATGCTTTTCTCATGATTAAACTGAGACTGTGAGTTTGGGCCATATATGGTGCCATTTTCATTACATCGTATCAAGGAGTACAGGATATCAAAATGTATGTGTTATGTCTCGTTTGACAATTTATAAAGGAAAACTTATAGATATTTCTGTCACCAATCAGTAGGTGTGGAAGACTCGTTAAGGCTGGGGATTTATCCATGGTGTAGAACAGATGAATGGTGGCATGGGTCTAGAACCCCGACATTTGCACCGACAGGCAGAATTTCTCAGACTAGACCATACCCCGAAACCCCTCCTAAAGCCACTTTATGATGTCAACTTCTTTGTGACAACAGTATATGCAAACCTTTTTATAGAATTTTTTTTAAAAACAACTTTATTGCAGTATACTTTACATACCATGCCATTCATCCATTTTAAGTGTACAATTAAATGATTATTAGTAAATTTACCAAGTTATACAGCCATTCCCACAAATCAGTTTTAGAACATTTCCTTCCCCCTATTAAGAGCCCTCATTCCCATCCCCAACTGCAGGGACCCACTAATCTGCTCCCTGTTTCTATAGATTTGCCTTTTCTGGACATATCGTATGAGTGGAATTATGGGAATTTTGTCTCTAATTTCTTTACTCAGCATGTGTTTTTTTTTTTCTGGTCACATTTTGTATCTTTGCCTCTCCCTAGCATGGGTTAGTGGTATGCCCCTCCCCTCCACAATGCTCACTGCATCCCTCAGATGTGGATCTACCCCCCTTTTTGTAGAATTTTGTTTCAATTTCTCTCAAGGATAAAACTTGCATCTTGAAGAGCCCTGTGGCATACTATCTGGTCAAGGGAATAACCCTCTGTTGGAGACAGTTGGTCCTTACTATGTAAGTTTTTGTTTTAAACATTTTTTCTTGAGCAGGAAATTGCTCACTGGCTCTTCCACTAACCAAACATGAGAATCTTGGGCAAATCACTGAATATCTCAGGACCTTGATTTCGTCACATATAAAATCGTGGTATCGAGCTGTATTGTTTTTCAAAGACCCATTCCAGCTTCTATATACTCTGGAAGTTTGCTAATGTGATAGAAGATTGGTTTGGGAGATCTATTTAGCAGCATTAAGAAATAGAATATTGATCTTTATTCAGAGGATAATTTTATTATATTAAGATCCATGTTTGGAAGTAGAGTCAGTGATGTAAATATCTCTCTAGATGTCTGATCTCTCATCTCTAAGAGGAAGCAAGTAGAATTTAACAGTAATATTCTCTCGATATGGAAGGGTGATGTTACACTGACTCATTCTCTATTATAGATACTTTCAGTTATGTTTCTTTTCCCAGAAATTGGGATGCATAGTGTTTAAAATTTACTGTGAGCCCTATGTGCCAGACACCCTGCTAGACACTGGGAATACAAAGAGGAGTAAACTACAGCTTCTGATCTAGGAGCTCACAGTTGAGTTTAGAGACAGACATGCACATCAGGGGTTATAGTTTAGCCTAATTAAGGATGTGAGACCTGTATGGTGAGATTCAGTGGCTGCACAAAAGAGAAAGCTACTAACTGTACCTTTGGAATCGGAGAAGTCTTCACAGATGAAGGCTTCTCTTGAGTTAGGACTAAAAAGGTGCATAGGCATCCGCCAGGTAGACAAGACAAAAAAGAACATCCCCGATGGATGACACATAATGGAATCTGAACTACTACTAAATAACATGTTTTAAGCTTTTTGAAAGTGGTAAGCTCTCCTGTTTATCATTACATCTATGGCAGTCATTATTATTACTGTACTTCAGAGCTGTATAGTGGAAAGTGTGCTGGGCTCAGATGTCCCCCTCCATCATGTAGCAACTGTTTGGAAATCACCTAATGTCTCAGAGCCTCGCCTTACCCATTTGTAAAATAAGGCAATAAGATCTGTGTCTCAAATAGTTTTATAAAGATAAAATTATATATTAGACCTAGTCATGCCTTAGACTATGAAAGTGCACAAAGGTATTATTATCTTTATTATTATAATTTTGCATTAGGCTATTTAAGTTTGCAAAGAAGAGACCCTCTCAGTTGCACCACTACTGTGAGTTCCTGATACATCCTTCTAATCCGGGGAGGCACTGTAAGCCTTTTACATAGATGTTAACTACAGCATATTGCACATAAAGACACAACCTCAGTACAAGTATACGCAAACCTACATACATATTCAGCACAGAGAGGGTTTGTTTGGCTGAGGTTGCAGTCATGTGGAGTACTCCTATTAGATGGGCTTTTGTACCAGTCCTTCTCAGAGATGTATGGTTTTCCTGGTGTCACATGCAAATCCCTGGCCAATCAACACAGGTGGCTCTAGCTAATCAACCACTTGGCAAGTACTTCTAGAACTTCAGGACCTATTTAGTCAGATGTGTGCCAAGGGAGCACAGTGGGAGTGGTTCATGCTG
>CAUYRT010039495.1:0-17041 GCA_963574885.1 Lepilemur ruficaudatus | reverse complement strand
AAATTAGTTTACAAGAAAATATCTCCATCAAGTTAGGTTCATAAGTCCATTGGTTTATATGTTCAAAGGAACACTGTACATACAACTGCTAACCCTACCCCATAGATGGAGAACAGAGCTGACACACATCTATCTGTCACTCAACTTTGTTAACATCACTGTAAAGTTCATAAATTTGAAGTCTACAAATATTGAAGCATCTAATTGCATTTTTACTGTAATTGTTTTACCTCTGTGCCCTTCACAAGACTGACTGCAAGGACCAAGCCTTATTTGCCCTAAAACCAGTAAAATTTGAGTGTGTGAAGATTAAATGCATACTATCAACTAGATAACAAATAACACTTACTAGAAGCTTATTAGCACCCTGCTGTTCTAAATGAGGATTACCTCATTTAAACCTCTGAATAACAATATGAGGTAGAAATTATTAAATCCTTTTACATTTATGGAACTCAAGGTTTGAACAGGTAAATTGTGCCCAAGATCACACAATAGCAAATGGCAGAGCTCCTTAACCTCAACCGTCTGGCCTATAATATTACAGAATCTCAGAAGGATCATTAAGAAAATCAGGAAAGGATCCCTAAACCTGGCTAAATTGCAGAGTCTTTGTTATCACCCCTAGAAATTCTGCTCTGATAGCTCTGGGATGGAGCCCAGAGATCTGTATTTTTAATAGGCACCACAGGTGATTATGTTGCAGCCAATTCACTGACCAGGTGTAGCATGCAGGAAACCACACATCAAATGGGGTGAGAGGAGGAAATTAATGAAAAGACTATTTAGAAAGGTGCTGGCAGGGATAAGGTAAATGGAGCACCAGCAGAGAGCTGTTCATACCCTAGGTGGAAAAGGGCAAGGAGAAGGAGCAGTTACCACAAGGTGCAGAGTAGCTACGGCTACAGGAAAAGACAGCCTGGCAGGATCTTGAATGTTCAGTCAAGGTCAAAGGCAATCAGAAGCCAGAGCGCAAGGGGGCCTTGATATAGTCGATACAGGACCTTCTTAGGCACAGAGTGGGGGGGGGGAAGAGGGGGGAGAGGTATAATAATTTGAAGGGCTAAATGGAAAACATCCCACACATCAGGCATTGGAGAATCAGTTTCCTATGGAAAGAAACACTGGTCCAACGATACATATCACCTGTTTGCTGAACACCTATGTGTCCTGCATATGAGACATACCCAAACTAAACATGTTTCCTGCACCCCTGCACACACGGAATCTGTGTGTCATCCTGCACCCCTATTCAACAGACAGCAACCCTTTCACCCAGGCTCCTGGCCAGAGTGTGGGTACTCATCTGTAACTCTTTCCTCTCCCTCTTTTGCATCAGTTAATTGCGAATCCTCCTTTATTCTCCCTACTCAATATCTTGGATGCTTCTCTTCTCTTCATTTTCATTGCCACTGCTATGACTTGAGGCCACATCTTCTCTGCCTGAATCATTGCAAGAGCCCTGTAACTGGTCTCCATCTTTCCAGTATCAACCTTCCAAACTATTCTCCTCGGGGCTGCCAAAACTTTTTTTTGTTTTCTCCCAAAGATGCAAACCTGATGAGATTTCTCCCAGGCTTGGTACCCACAGGAGCTCCCCACAGAATACAGGTAAAGTGTAGACACCAGCTGTGAATGCAACCTATTTCCTCATTTCCATCTCTATACCATTTTGCTAAGAGAGAAGAACCATTACTTTTTATATATTTACCATGGGCCAAGTGTTTGTTAATTCTAGGACTTTATCAGCCTATCTTGGGTTTTCTAGGCATGTACTTTTATAATCAACAAAGATGATAAAATTGTATTCTATTGTCTACTATTTATACCAACTACATTTCCTTTCCTTACTACATTATAATCTCCAAAACAATGCTGAATAATACCAGTGATAGTAGCTATCCTTGCCTAGTTCTTGATTTTGACTGAAATGATTTTAGTGTTTTGCCATTTAAATATTAGTCATTATTTTTTGTTTTGTTGTCTTGTTTTTGATAAGCAGCCTTTATTATATTTATGAAGTGCCCACTGTGACACATGGCAGCCCCAGCCAGAGGTGAGAGAGGAGAAAACCAAGAACCTACCACACTGTACCAATATTTCTTCAAGTTTTGACTTGCTGTCTCTTTCTCAATTACAGTCAAGAAGAGTTTATCAGTTTTATTGGTCTTTTCAAAGAACAAAATTTCAGGCTCATTTAACTGTTCTACAAGTCATTGTTTTCAATTTCAACAGTTTCAGTTCTTTAACAATAATCACTGCCTACATGTTTTATTTTATGTTCCTTTTCTAAATTCTTAAGATACATTTTATCTGGTCATGCTGAACTTAAAGAAAAAAAAAGGAAAAAAGAAAAGGTACATTTTAAATTCCTTTTACTTTTTAAATATTGATGTTTAAGGCGATACATTTTCTTGAGTTCAGCTTTTGATATATCCCATAGGTTTTGGTATGAGGTATTCTCCTTTTAAAATTGCTTTTAGATAATTTATAATTCAAGCTTTAATTTCTATTTTGATCCAAGAATAATTAAGAAGAATTTTATTAACACATAATTAAGACTTCTGTGGTCATCACCATATTATTGGTTTTTCAAAATTGTTTTTAATTATTAGATTATAATTAGAAAACATGGCTTATGAAAATTTGGGGCTAAGAACATAATTCTTGAAACTATTCCCAGAAATACAAAAATATACATACTTTTCCCTTCATAGAAGTCAAAGTTAAATATATTCAATTTTGGATAACACATACTTTGCTGGATCTGGGTGATTCTGAAAGACATACCAAGATCCCACACTAAAGTTTTATTAATATCAAGCTCCTTTTGCATTTTAATAGGTTTTGCTTTATATTTTCACTCATTTGGTGCATTTATGCTTATGACTAACATGTCTTTTACCCTGTGCCTATTACAATTAAGTAATGTCCCTATTTATCCTGTTCAGTGCTTTTAACTTCAAATTCCCATAAGTTTTATATTAGAATTCTATTTTTCTTGGTATCTCTTTGCACCTTCCTTAATTTAAACCATTTTTCATCTCTTTGATTTAGAAGTGTTTCATGTTACTAGACTTTGTTTCCTGAATTTGTATAAAATAATAAGGAACTTGGCATGTTCATAATAATGAAGCAACTGTCATACTTAAATTTATTCTATCTTCCACTGTTTTCTATTGATTTTGCTTTGTTGTTTCCTTTTCTTTTTTATTCCTGGGTCGATCAAGTTACATTTTACTACCTTCCCTAGCTGTACCCTAGTTGATTTCTAAGTTTTACTTTTGTTTTTTTTTTTCATTCCACCAGTGATTATCTCTTCCCTTTCCTGATGATCATGGTATGTTTCTATTAAATGAAAAGAGGGCCATAAATGTGATCTCCACACGCCCTCCATCAGTGTTCCCCTCCACCCTGCTGCTTCCTTCTCTCCCAATAGAAGATGAAATCTTTAAAATGCTTTTCTTGTCCTTCTCCCTAGCTTTGATTTTACTGATACTATTATTTTTAGTTACGCCTATAATAAAGTAAACACATCTGGTATTATATTACAACATTCCTATCATGTTATTATCTGTTTAGATTTAGCTATATAAACTGATACATATTATATATATATATAAAACCAGACTTTATGTGCCTCCTGATGAGATACAGGCCTACCCAGCATTACCTATGAAAAAATCATTCCAATACTAAAATCTGACCATAATTAAGCCTCTGGCTTTAACTATCAGCTTACAGGAAACACAGGGAGAGTGGAACACATTAAATGAAACTACGAGGATACAACTGGCCAAAATAATGAATATGCAAAATTCTACAAGATTAATAACAGTTTTGGTTTTTTCTTTAACACTTTTTAAGTGGACAGGAATAGCTATTATAAATTTAAAAATAAACCACAGTGTAAAGGAACATTTTTGAGAATATTAGGGAAAATTTAACATGGACTTGGTATTAATATTAGATATCCTTAAGGTATGGTTATTAATCTTGTGAGGTACGATAGTAACTTTATGGCTATGCACTAAAAAAAAAAAAAAAAAAACCCAAAAACAAATCCTTCTATGTTATAGATACATACTAGAATATTTTCAAATGAAACATCAGGATATTTTTGTTTATAATACCCCAGTATGTGGATATTACACAGCTGGGACATTATACGAAACAGATATTTGTTGAAACTGGGCATTGGCTACCTGGAGGTGCATTTTATCACTGTTTACTATATCATGTATGTTTGAAATTTTCATACTAGAAGTCAGGAGAAAATTATATTTTTTATTTACACAAAGGTTTTTTATGTTGTTACTTCACCTCCTAAATGTTCACATTGTTTTCATTAATGTTACTCATGGTCTGCCCCAGAACTCTGAGAGCACAGTTCAGTGGGCAGCAAACTTTTTCTGTAAAGGGCCAGGTAATAAATATTTTAGGCTTTGCAGACCAGGAGGCAAAATTGAGAATATTATGTGGGTACATTTATAATGAGAGAAAGAACAAATTTCCATAAATTCTTTATCGGCTAAATTAAAAAACAGTAAAAATTGAGTATCATATTTGTAATACAGGTCTAAGGTCTACTAATGAGAAGAATGGCATTGGAGGGAGGAATTTTGCTTAATAGGGCCTCAAAGTTACTGTTCCCCACAATCCTGGTAAAAATGTGGCTCATTTTCCCATAAGGCCTTTCCGTGCTTCTCTGAAACACAGTGATCATCACTTCTGGCAACTCACCAGAATGTGTTACCCTCTTTGGGGTCAGGAAGGCCTTTAAGTCTTCCAAGAGCCGCTTCCGGGGCTGGTGCCGCCTTTAGTTCCAGGACCCCCAGCTCTCTGCGATCAAGCTCTCTTCAGGAAGCAAGGTTCCCCAAGGTCTCTGCATCACTGTGCCCCAGGCTTGAGCTTGGCTCCTGACTTGCCCTCTGGTTCTGGATTCCAGTAGATCTGCAGGTCCTCCCTGCATAACCCGTAACTGCTTCACTCAGGACACAACTGGACTGCAATTAGGTGGGAGGAGGGCAGGAACCATCTGCCCAGGCAAATCCCAAAGTCTTTCTAATCTGGCTCCTGCCTTCTCTCTAACATCATCTGTCTCAACTTTCCATTTATTTCACTCTGGGCTTTTGACATAGTTTGCTATGCATTCTCTTTGTCTTCCTGACTATAGTAATGCTGTTTTGCTTACTCTTTCTACCTTATTCACCTCAGCCTCTCACTCAAATCTATCAGCATCATTATTGGTTTCACCTCCTTCCTGAATACTGCCCTACTACTGTGTGCGTTCAACATGTGGATGTTCATGCCATGCGGAAACCATTTTGTAGCCTCTGCACCTAGCATGGTATCCAGACCATGAATAAACATACATCATCTTTGATCCTTCTGGAACTCTGAAATCTAGCTATGAATACACAGGTAAATAATATATGTTCTCACAGACAAGTATGTAGAAAGTAGGAAAGGACATGCATGAAGGATGGGTTTGTTCTGCTTGGGGAGGAAAGAAAAAAAATGATTTGAAATGAAGCTAATTAAAGAAAATCAACAATTTAATTGTAACATGTCCAACGGAAAGCAATGTAGTAATGGTAGAAGTTTGTGGTGACTCATAGGTAATAAACATTTATTTATAATACACTTGTCTACTGACAAAAGGAGTCAAGGAAGCTTAAAACAAAAGATACAGGTATAATAGAATTTCAAAATAGGGATAAAAAGACAAGAGCCAATTCATAACGGGGAGTGGGGAAATAAAAGAGACTAATTGTACCAGAAACCCTTAGGTAAGATGTAAGAATACTGTAACAAAAGTGAGTTGGACTATAAAGAATATTAGTCTGCATCAAACACTGATACAGCAGTGGGGAAAAAATTCTTGGTTCTAAGAAATGGTACGAGAGTTGAGGCAAACTCCACATGACTGGAGTGGATAGACCAATCCAAATTGCTGTTGGAAATATCTCATAAGATCACAGGTTCCTTTGGCCCCCATTCTGTCCTCATCAAGCAGTCATCTGGTTGGCTGCCAATTCTTTGGGCCAATCTATGACACTCAATCTTGTTCAGGTTGCATCTACCCTGGTAAATTAATGATTTTGCATTATGGTTCATGATCAGTCCCTCATGTGCTTGATCAGTGTAAATCAACCACCTAGAACCTGTTCAAACCAGGAATATGTGGTTTTCAAAATCCTGAAACATTAGGAGTCCAGACTATGCCTTTATTATCCCGGCAACTAGAGAAGCCACAGAGGAAGTGAACCTGGGAACAAAAGCAAATGCACATGGAGACAAGCACAAGCCGTGCTGGTCTGGCAGGCTTCTTTGCCCTGAACATGCCCTTCCCAAGCTTTTGCTCTTCCCATTCGCACCATTAGGAATATCACACTGCTACATCTCTTCCCACTCAAGCTTTTCCTATTCCCAATCATTGATTTAAATCACAACTTTCCCATGGCTTGTTCTTTGAACAGACCCCACACTGATAATCTACAACCTCACCCGACAGCAGCTTGCATATGGTTAAGCAGAGCAGCAGTGCACACTTCCAGAAGGTGCCATTCACTTCGTTGCCTGCAGCTGTGCACTGCCCAACCCACACAACCACTCGCGGCAGCCCTGCCAATTGCCGAGTAATTTGTATTTGTAACTAGTCACTTAAATAAATGATCATTTTCTTTTTCAAATTCACATTTCAAGTGTATCTGTCATCTCCATAGGTAGATTGAAAGGTTCTTACAAACCAGTTCTCCCCAGGATATACAGTAGGTACTAATTCACTATTTTTTAATTCATACAATTCTTATTCATTCTAACATAGGATTTAAAAAAGAAAAAGCACTTATATGTATCAAGGACCTATTTGTCTTTCATTTAATACTTTACCTTCATATTAATCCCATTTAAAAAATAATTTGTTAGTTTGTGTTTCAGAAGTACAAATTGACATAGCTTCACCTTAAATAATACAATAATGTTGGAAACTGATTCTCATCCTTCTCCTACACATCTATGCATTCCACAAAGGCCAGTACTGTCAAATTTTGTATGTACCATTGCTGTCCTTTTTCTATATATTTACATATATGTACATAAATCTAAGTGCCTTTTATATAAATGTAATCACACTATGTTTTTATTCTACAAATCAATATTTTTCCCAAAAAAGGTCTTTGAAAGCTTTGCATGATATTTGTGCATCTACTTTATTCATCTAAATCTCTGTATAATATTCCACTGAACGGATATGCCATGATTGATTTAGCTACCCCCTTTATCGACGGGCATGAGTTTGTTTCCGGTTTTTCACTCTAATGGATATATCATAATTTAACTACTCTCCTATTGATGTAAGTTGCTTTTATTTCTTTCTCTGCAACAAAGTGTGCTGCAATAAGAATCTTTGTATGTACATCTGCACACAATTGAAGAATTCTTGATGGATTTCCAGAAGTCGAATTGCTGGCCAAAGGGTAAACACATTTTATATCTAGAAATTAATCCAAAATAACTTATACAGAAGCTTTAATAAAGAATGCTCCCGTTAACAGTGTATGAAAGTGCTCAATGTTTCACACTACTTGTCAGTACCATGTATTTTAATGCTTTTTAATTTTTGCTATTATGAAGAAAACTCAATTAAAAAATTAATTCCTTAGATTAACAATGAGTTTGAGTCTTTCTATAAGTTTATTGTCACATAAAAATTTCTTCTCTGAATTGCCTATTCATTCCTTTAGCTTGTTTATATATTTGATAGTTTGTTTCACTGATTTGTTATGGGTATTTGTTTTACTTAACATGTTACGGATACTAATTCCATGTCTGCTCAAATAGGTCACAAATATCTTCTGTCACACTGTCATCTATGTTTAACTATATTCATAATGACTTTTTATATTTAGAAATATTTAATTTTACAATGCTTAAGATCGTCTTTCTTTTCTATATTGCCTTCTGAAAGTTTTAAAGATTTGTTTTGTCTTTCTAGATGTTTAACCCAAGTGAAATTTATTTTTGTGTATGGCATAGAGGTATCTCTATTCTTTTTTTCCCCCAAAACATCATTATGTCCATTTTGCAAATAACAAAACTAAAACTTGGAAAGGTTAAGAAATTTGCCTGCTATTTCAGAGGTAGCAAATGACCCAACTAGGATATAAACCTATCGACCCTTTCTACCAAACCAAGTCACCTCCCAAGAGTAATGCATGATACATTCCACATTAAAACATTATTACATTTAGCACAAACAGCCTAAAAATGTCACTCACATCTGCTGCACTGCTTTAGCAACAATAAGTGCCTTGGCAATGCTGATCATATATAGATATACCTGCCAAGATCTTCTTTGCATTTGCTCAGAGATGGAATCACGAAGTCCAGGAATAGCATTCCATTATTATTCATCACCAACTAGCTGCTATCATGAAAATGAGGATGCCTCAAATTGACACTTTCTCAAAAAACAGTTCTATGTTCTCTTGGCTGGCATGGAAGCTGAGTGATAATAACCATAGAAGAAGAGCAGGGCTGACATTTTTCCCAAGACCAGGAGGCTGAACTATTCTGACTCTAGCTTCAACTACCAATCCCTAGCAAATACTGTCCTGCTGTAAGCTATGTGAAGAATTGGCTTTATTATTTTTTAAAATCTCTTCTATCTACTAGGCCCATAGTGAACACTACTGGGAGTGTCTTCCCAGTTTACAATTAATTTATTTGCAAATGGAATGCACCCCATCCCCTTATCCCAGAGCCACAAGGTCCTGGGGAAGAACTGCCAGTCATAGGCGATTATGACCATGTTTGTGTCACAGGTGATTGATTGCCCAAGAGTGGACCACTAACTCACCCTCAGCCATCAGATTCTCTCTCTCCCAGAATTTAGATCTGGGCATGAGGGAGTCAGGTCAGCCTCACCACACAACTAAAACTGGACAGTGTAAACTCAGGAGGTGTGGGTAGCCATGTGCTGTCAAGTGGACTGAGAAGCAGAGAAACCAGCTGCAGGTAAAAAATGGGAAAAGGGATGCATGCACAGAGAAGCAGAGAAAAGAGCTGGTGACAGAATATTGTCTGGGTTTCTTTCTTTCTTTTTTTTTTTTTTTGAGACAGAGTCTCACTCTCTTGCCTGGGCTACAGTGCCGTGGCATCAGCCTAGTTCACAGCAACCACAAACTCCTGGGCTCAACTGATCCTTCTGCCTCAGCCTCCCGTGTAGCTGTGACTACACGTGCCACTATGACCGGCTAATTTTTTCTATTTTTGGTAGAGACGGGGTCTCGCATCTTGCTCAGATTGGCCTCAAACTCCTGAACTCAAACGATCCTCCTGCCTCAGCCTCCCAGAGTGCTAGGATTACAGGCGTGAGCCACCACTTGTCTGGGTTTCTAATGACTTTCTACTTGGAGTCATTCATTTATTCAACAAATATTTACTATGTATCTAATATGTGCCAGTTGTCATTTTAGATGGTGGAGTACTGCAAGATACCACTCCATCCTTAAAATAAGTGGTCCTTTTTTTTTTTTTTTTTTTGATTAAGCTAACTGGCAGGGGTGTCTACTTCTTATAACCAGAGACCTATAACTAACATAGGCCCACAAACACAAGAATCTATCTGCGGGATGTGTCATACTTTCAACTGTTCTAGATGTCAGCTCCATTTAGTATGCACTCAACCTTGTATCGTCACTCATTTTATAAGTCTCTTCATCATCCTAAGGTGACTCCAAGTTCTTCCAGGGTAGTGGTTTTCAAATGCCATGACAGAGGTCCCCAGTGTACTGTGATCAGTGAGGAGGTATGTCATTAATTTTTTAATTATAATAAAGTGCTAAAGTTGGCTAGCATTTTATTATTGTTTTTTCCTGAGCAGATTCAAGGTCATCCATAAAAATATCTGTCTTGTTTGCATTCCCATATGCTTTCTCAATGGAAGAGAAATCTAATATACCAGCATGCAGAGAATTGTGCATAACCCTTGGTGTGTACATAGGGGCATGTCAGCTATGTGAAAATTATCCCTACTGTTTGTCAAGGTTGATGGAAAGTTAAGAATATCAGAGAGTGAGTGTCTCTTTCACAGAATTCTAAACATACCACAGGAACTCAATAAACTGCTTCAATTGCTACTGTTGATGCTGCAGAAAGGAAACTTTCTGCTCCTTAAGTCTGCAATTGGCCACATAAAAAGTGCTTACATGTTCTCTAGGCCTTAGCCCTTGAAGCATTTCATCTCAAGCTGAAATGTATGTATGCAAAGATTGGGTAAAAGTCAAATGATGAGACCAAACAAAGGTAACAACAGTGCTGTGTACGTGTCACTTTTGGGCTTCATCCTTTCTGATGGGAAATATTCCTCCATCAGGCTATAGAATCCTGGTAGGACAGTGATTGGTCCAGAGGTGGGCATGTAACCTGACCAGGGCCAATCAGAATCCTTTTCCAGAACTTGAATTGATGCTGGGATAGAGAACAAAAGCTACTTAAATCTCCACTGGCATAACTGCATAAATTTGGCACTACAAGGACCTAGCTTTCCCAGAGAATGAAGCAAACCTAGAGAAACTACCATGCAGTGGTATGTTTAGGTACTATATATGTATTATTTCATTAAATCCTTATGACCCAGAACATAGCTAGCTATTAAGTCCACTTTTCTGATGAGGAAATTAGGGCTCTGAGTTTAAGTCACTGCCCGAGGTCATATAATCAGCAAAAAGAAGAGCAGGGATTTCAACCTACGTCTTTCTGGCTCTAAGGCTTGCCCTCGTCCATGAGGGCACAAAACGTTTTATGTGAATTTGTACCTAACCTGAAACTTCCTATCCAGAAGACCTTGGGCAAGTATTTGGGCATCAGTTGACTTATTCTTCAGTGCTTTTAAGCTAAGGGTCAAGCAAACTTTGTCTATGAAAGGCCAAACTACTCAAATCTGCTATTGTAGCATGAAAATAATTATACATGGTATGTAAGTGAATGTGTGTGGCTGTGTTCTAATAAAACTTTATTTATAAAATAGGCAGCAGGAAGAGGCAGGATTTGGCCTTTCAGCAATAATTTGCTGTCCTAAGCTATTCCTTGCTATGCAATTAGGTTGTAAACTCCTTAGATAAATTCCATATGTTAAAAAATTTTATAATTTACCCATGAGCAAGCACACACACACACACATACATATTTCAGTAACTGACAAAATACACAAATGTACTAATTGATCAAGGTGGTAAATGTGTTAACTCCTGGTGATTTTGAGTATTTTGATTCTTGACGAAGACTGTACCAAATACCTTACTGAGGATAAGCCCAAGAAAGTTGAGATGAACAGGCAATCCTAGAAGTAGGCATATGTTCTTTAAAAAGGGCAGTCCATTTTGCTTCATGCAAGGATGAAAGAACTATTAAGCCAGTGAGAAACAGGCTACCCTGGCTGCACGTAGAACATTGTCAGGGACTTCCAGACAATAGCAGGATAAGAAAGCCAAATAGCAAGATTAGAGTACCAAAAAGATAGTTTCTTTCTATGAGATCTGTAAAGATAATTAGATCATTTCATTCTCAGTGAGAAAATAGATACATCCATTTCCATTAATTTTCCAAATAGTAGTGATTTTTTTAAAAAACAAAATCACTTAATGAATAATTAAGTTTACTTTAGGTACAAATGAAAATATCCATGAGATTACAGTATTTGCTACAAATGAGTATTTAAAATATCGCACTAAAGAAATAGTACAATCTTAGATATACCTTTTAAAGTTTGGTTTGTAAGGGAATCTTGTTCTCAGGGCATTTGGAGACGGAGAGAACATTCTGATTCAACTCCCAACATCACTATACAGGAATAAGAGGGAGTTGTCCCAGGTCTTCCAGAACTAAGAAATTAGAGAACAAGGAAAGGCAATTTCATGCCAGTCATTTTTATGAGATTACTTATAACTAGATCCAAGTGAAAGTTAATTTCCACGCCTACACACATTGAGGTAGTGATAAGCTGACTGTAAATACCATTTACCAAAATGCATTTTATTTCTATTAGGAGGAATGATTTGCCCTTGAGGGACAAAGTAGGCTTGTATTTAATATAAAAAACAGAGGCATGAACTTCCCAAGGTTGTCTGTATTTTCCTTTCTACCTATATTCCCGTCTAACATCGAAGGATGTCCCTAGCCTGCAGCTAAATACCCAGGCATCTTAGCATTAGAGTAGGGAAAAGGAAGCCAAGACAGGACATAAAAAAAAAAAAAAAAAAGGAATGGAAGGAGGAAGAGGACAAAGGAAAGAAAGGAAAAGGTAAGAAAAAAAAGAATTCAACAGTCTAGGGATGAAGGAAAAAAGGCTATCCTTGTAGGTCTAGTTCCTTCCTGCCCCCGAAAAAATTGCTAAGAGGACAGGGACCCTTGAAAGGTCTATTCCTTGCCTAGGGCCTTGTGGACTTGCTGCTTTGCCTCTACCTACTCACTCTGGGCATTCCCCAGAACCCACACATTTAGTCCTAAATTCATCTTTTCATACTCATAATGCCTGTTATACCTCTTTGTGTACAACTTCCAATTCTCTCATCTCTGCCTGATCTGTTTCCGGTTCTCTCATTCTGAGTGTCTAACTGTTGACAAGTATTTCCCTTGAGAAGAGCTACCTTCATGTCAAATTGTAATGTGATCAAACAAAAACTCACCTTCTTTGCAAGCCAGTCTCCCTCTCCCACCATCCCTATTTTAGTTCGTAGTGGAAACCTCAGGGACCTTGACTCCACATCCTTCAGCAATAAAGACTCTTCCTTCAGAACAGACTTTTGCATCCATTCCTCCCTTTCCATCCCTTCTGACACCATTTAAAATATTAGGCATTCAGGAATTTCTAGAATAAGCTTTATATTCATCTTTTATCACTTTATCTCCAGCATCTCACCATGCTTTTGGGTCTGGTGTCCTGGGTCTTTCACCATCTGTTCCCGACCTGCCTTTCCCATCTCCCCCAGATTGAAACCCTTGCTTAGGTGAGTCCACCAGTTCTTCTCCAAATGACAATACTCATTCTCACCGTTTTCTGGTCACATATTCAACTAGATGTCACAAAATTCATTACTTATATGCTATACATGTAGGGGCACAAAAATAGGTCCTATTTCACTTTCACAATATATATTATAATAGTTTAAGTACAAACTATTATATTAGCTATATGAGATTTAGAAGTATATATTTTTAAAAGGGTATATTTGACCAAAGACTGGGTGGAAAGACCCATGAGAAGCCAGAAACAAAGGAATCCCTTCCTGTCTCTGGGGCCTTGGTAAAGGGAAGCAGCCCCCCATGAAAACCTAAAGAAAGGTGCTTTGAAGGATGCCTGTTAAGGCCAAACAGAAGCAGCAACTTGGGAGTTAGGGAGAGAACATAAGAGGTATCTCCAGCTTTGAGGGGTAGGAGTCACTTATCTATAACCAAGAACAGGAAAAATCACAAGGACTTCCTATGGTTTGGGTTTTCTGAGCACGTGATGTTTAGATTGGTGAGGACTGAGAGTGATAGAGGGTATAGAGTTGCTCCAGGGATTTCAGCCCAGGCTAGACGGCTTGAAAACAATCAAATGGAAACTAAAGTACTTGATGCACATGATAGAGAACCAAGGGAAGAAAAACAGCATGATACAGAGAAAGCCAAAGCCACACAAGCGGAGGTTTTCTAGCTTTCTCCCTTCCCCCAACCTCCATTGCCTGCTAACCATTTGGAGTAAGTGCAGTCAGGAGCTCTCACCTCACTACACCGCTGCTTCCTCAGCACATCCTCCAACTCTGCCTCCTACAACTGTTGAAACATTAAGGGGAAAGAATGAAGAAAGAAGGCAGATTTATTGAGAACATGCTATTTGCCAGGTATTATGCTAGGTAGTTCCACATATACAGAAGGGAAGAAAGAAAGGAACTAGATAGAAAAAGGCAAAGTAGTGAACAAAAGTAGATTAAATCCAACAGCAAATGCATGAGGACACTGGTTCTCAAACTGTTTCATGCTAGTTGTGACAGAACTCTCTAGAGCAATTGAAAAATTATATGCCCAGACCTTAGTCATATAACTATAAATCAGTAGACCTGGGATGAGGCCCAAAGCTATTACTATAGAAATACGTATAAAATATGTGTGTATATGTATATATGCATACACACAGACATAAGCATGCACATACACACACTTTTAAACAAGCAGCCCAGGTGATTCTAAATACCACACAGATATCTGTGCACAGGTAATTGTTAGGCTTCCTGAATTAGGTTATTTACCACTTCCTCTAGACCCATACTCTTTCTCCAAAGGGGAGGCAAGGGTGAGAGATAATGTACTTCAATGAATCTTGATCACCCAAGATGCACCATTATTTTATGTATCACTAAGAAAGAAAAAAGTACACCGCCAATTAAATCATGACATACAAGCAATTCTAAGATGCCTCTCCATTTCACAACTGTTAAAAGGTTTTAAAATGTGCATCTCTGAATTGATGAAATACAGTTACCATATGTCAAGGTCCCACTCCAGTCAGGGTTCACCCATGGTTTCATGCCTGGCAAGTGAGATTAAGTTCCCCAAGTCACACAGCTAGTAAGAGACTGAGCTGAGACTGTTCCCATCTCCAGAGTCCAAGTACTGCCTTCAGTCACCCCGCAGAGTTTACATGAGCAGCTGAGCTCCAAGACCTAGACTCTTAACCTCTGTCGTGTGCCTCTCCATGGAGCGCACGTAAAACGTTTAGATTGGCTTTTGGCACCAAGTAAGCTCTCAACAAATGCCATCGTTCCCACCTTCACACAGCTTGCAGTGCGGTGAGGGAGCCGAGCATGATGAGAAGGGAAACACAAGGTACTGTCAGAGAACAGAATAAAAGGACTAAACCAAGCCTTATGTCAGGGAAGGCTGCTGGACCAATTAACATTTAAGCTGAGACCTGAACAGTGTTGCATAGCATTTGTTAATAGCATCAAATCAAGGGGTGGAATGGGAGAGGTTTCTGCAAACCCCAGCCCTGGAAAGAAGAGCTCTGCACTCTTCTGTTCTCAACCAGAGACAACGCTGAATCAAACAATTCTACCTGGCGGCCTGCCCCACCTTTGTCCATAGGATTCTCACCAGCTCCCACGGTCCAGATGGGGCTTCCCGGGAGGGGAAGCAAACTTGAATCCCACTAGCTGTCAAGGGAACAGATGAACAGATCTGCCTGCAGGGCAGACGGCAACGGAGCAATAAATTAGCCCTATAAAATACTTCAAATTTAAATGTGTAATCTCTCTTAATTACAATGAGACATTTCTACAGAAGAAGAGATTTTGTTAAAGCAGGCAAAAAAAATTTACAATGTTGAACTCACTGGCAAGCCTCTCTGCACCTCCCCAAACCTCCATTTGTGCAGCTCTACTTGTAACACTTGGGAATAGCTTTATTATTCAAGGTGATGATGTCAGCCTCCGCAGATCTGCAATATGGGGTGGGACAGAAGGAATGCATTACACAGACTCAGTGGGAACCGAGCCCAGCGAGCTCTTGGCGCCTGGGACAGAACAGAAGGCCACATCAGTTTGCTTTACAGTAGGCTCCCAGCAAACACAAAACCAAACTCAGGCATTTAATTAAGGATACAATGTTCTCCCTTATCCAAGATCATTGAAAACCATTTTTCTTTTTTTCTCCCTCTTCTTTTTTTTTTTTATGACAAAAGCCATATTGAAAAAGAATGTTTACAAAATATGCAGACTTTTGTTTGAGACTCATTCAGGAGTAAAGAAATAGAAGCCCCAAGCCAGGTAACAGATAAGCTCACAGACGGCAAATATTCCAGAATCTAATCGGTGAATATTGAAAGATTACTTCAGGCTTGTCACCTGGGAACAGGGAGAAAGCTTTAAAACAGCATCTCCCACAGGTGCTGACATACATTTCCTTTAAGAAGAAATATATCAGCAAACACCTGCGTCTGCTGAAGCCCTCTGGATATCCTATTCCCCATTCCTTGAACCTGAATGCCCGTCTCTAATTTGTTAGCCAGGTCACGAATGATGTCCCCAAAGTAGAGCTAGTTTCTCCCCTGTGTTATCCCTAGAACATACTTCTCTTACTGCAGATGTGATACTGGATTATAATTAACCATTTACACGTCTAGTGATGCACCACTAGACTATAACAAGAGCCACACCCACGTCCCACTTACCCAATGACTCTTGCACCTGGCACGGTATTTAGCCCATGGTTATACACAACACAGGTTGAGCAAAGTATTAAATGAACAACAATCTACACTGCTCTCTGCCGAGAGAACTGTGGCCTTCATGGGTTTCTTGAAAATCAGGGTGAGAGCACACTGAGTTAGATTCATAGATTAATACAGTATATATCCCAAGCTTTAGTCATTTCTAATATTCTTCCTTATCAATCTACACTTGTATTTTCTAAATATTTTCTTTAAAATGATTCCCTTTGTTAGTTTTCACCTTGTCCTAAGCAATAATAACTAGAAAACCATGATTTTAAGTGCTAATTATATTTTGTTCAAATATACGATAAACATTAAATTATTAAATCAAACATTGTTCATCTGTATACCACTTCCAACCTTCTGGCATACAGGAATAGAGTGGTATATGTAACCTGCTTGAAGAAATCCTAGAAGAATAAAATACTTAAGCTGAAAAGGTCATTAGAGTTTACGAACCCCCAACTGTTCATGAACAGATCAGAAAAGCATAGCTCAGGAAGATCCCATTTCTTTCTCAACCGAAGGAATTAGTGAGTGGTAGACACTGGACAAACACCCAGCACCTCGAGTTCCCATCGTAGTGTTTTTGCTCTGACAACTGGGACAAATATGAGCAAGAGATAAACGCTTTCAAATACCTGTCGGGCGCGGTGGCTCACGCCTGTAATCCTAGCACTCTGGGAGGCCGAGGCGGGCGGATCGCTCAAGGTCAGGAGTTCGAAACCAGCCTGAGCAAGAGCGAGACCCCGTCTCTACTATAAATACAGAGAAATTAATTGGCCA
>CAUYRT010039494.1:0-11018 GCA_963574885.1 Lepilemur ruficaudatus | reverse complement strand
TGGCCAACCAAATATATATAGAACAAAAAAAAAAAAAATTAGCCGGGCATGGTGGCGCATGCCTGTAGTCCCAGCTACTCAGGAGGCTGAGGCAGAAGGATCGCTTGAGACCAGGAGTTTGAGGTTGCTGTGAGCTAGGCTGATGCCACAGCACTCTAGCCAGGGCAACAAAGTGAGACTCTGTCTCAAAAAAAAAAAAAAAAAAAAAAACAATAAGTTTCTCCCTCCTACCCATTAGGATGGGTAAACTAAAAGGACAAACAACAACAAGTGGCTGAGATGTGGAGAAACTGGAGCCCTCATGCCTACCTGGTAGGAATGTAAAATGTTGCAACCACTTTGGAAAACAGTTTGGTAGTTCCGCAAAATGTTAATCATTGAATTACCATATGACCCAGCAATTCCACTCCTATGTGAAAATAAAAAGATGTACACAAAAACTTACACATGAATGTTCTAAATAGCATTGTTCATAACATCCAAATAAATGGAAACAAACCAAATGTACATTAATGATGAATAGACAAAATGTGGTATATCCATACAATGGAAAGTTACTTGGCCATAAAAATGCAGAAGTATTGATACATGCAATAGGATGAACCATGAAAATACAATGCTAAGAAGCCACAGAAACATCATGTTATATAATTTTTATAAAAATGCCCACAGTAAACAAATCTATTGAGACAGAAAGTAGATAAACGTTGTTTTATGGCAAGAGGTGAGGAAGAGAGTGGGGAGTCACTGCTAAAGAGTGTAGGGTTTTTTGGGGGTTGATAAAAACATTCTAAAATGAGTACACTAAAAACAACTGCACATTTTAAATTTTTTGGTATTGAATTATATCTCAATGTTTGTATATATACTGCACATATCTCAATGTATATCTTTATTGAGATATAATTTGCACACTATAAAATATATAAAAATATATTATTTAAAAGAAGAATAACATATGAAAGGAAATAACTTGCTAAAAAAGAAAATGAAGTAGATATTGGAAGACCAGCTAGCAGACCTCTGCAGTAGTCCACTCACTGGCTTAGACGAGGGTGGTATTGGTGAAGAAGTACATGGAAAGATTTCAAAGACATTCAGGAAGGCTTGATAATCTAGATGTGGAGGATGAGAAAGGAGCAAGTATAAGGTATAAGGATGACTTATACTACAAATTTGCTTGTTTGCTCTATCTCTGCCAGAAATTGTTCCAACACGGTTCATAAAAGATGATCTTCGAAATGGGTCACAATTATGTGTAGAAGTTTGCCAGACTTCAGGGAAGGTAGGTAGGGGAAGGGGAAGGGTCATTCCAGGAGATGCCCCTCCTGGAGAACCTGTGGCCTCAGGGCCACATGTGACCTTCTAAATACTTGAGTGTGGCCTTTTGACTGAATTCAAATCCTTTTGACTGAACCCTTGGATTCAGTCAAAGGGCCACATATGGGGATCAGGAGGGCCACATATGGCCTTGAGACTGCAGGTTCCCCACAGAAAAAAATCAGGAAAAGACAAAGCTTAAGTACAGCTGTAGGGAGAAGGGCTGTGAAGGCTTGACAGTTGGAAAGGCCCCGCAGGCAATGAGGAGTCATTAGAGGTTTTTAACTGAACACAGAAGTGCTTCTTGGCCTTATAAAAAGGTAACCCCAGCACCAATGTGAAGAATAAACTGAGAAGAAGAATGACTGGAGACCAGGTGACCTATGAAGCAGATTGTTGCAGGAGGCCAGGAGAGACCTCTGTAAGCCATGACCAGAACTGCTACTCTGTAACTCTGAGTAGGATAGACAATAATGCAAGAAATAACCACTAAAGAAACTTGGCTACAACAGTGCCTCCACAACAATATGGAGCTCAAACAACAGATGAGGCTTGATGTATCTGGCACCTCCCCGCCCCCCCATCCACCTAGAGGGCTGCAAGTACAGTTTGGGGCTCCTCTGACCTGGGAGAGTTCTCATATTCCTTAAAGGCTGCTTAGAACACCCAAATTTTAGACTATGAGAAACAAAGGCACCAGGGAGACTCCCTTTATCTGTAGTACCCTTTGATCTCATGTTTTTCTTTGTACTACTTATTGCTGGTTCAATAGTAAAGCGAAGTATAAGCAATGTTAGCCAGGCCTGAGTCTTCATTCTTGCCAATCCTCAAAGAAGGCTGGGTCAATTTTAAGAAACCATCATGTCCTAACAGCTGATTCTTACATTTTAGATAAACTGAAAACATCTTAATTTATTAAATTGTCTTTTATGCTCTGATATCTCCTATTTTGGTCCATTCAGATCCTAACTTTCCAGACATTGCAATTGCATTCACTGAAATCATAAAGACAGAAAACACAAAATGTGGTGCACATTACTGCTGTACTTGCATTCCCTTTGTATCTAACATATTGTTGATATACCTAATGTAACTGAAATCCCAGCATGACTAAGCTTACCCAAAAGATGGTGGCAATCAGGCTCTAATCACTCCAGCTGAATCTCTTACTATTCTGCTTGTCATGCCACACTATAGCCACACTTGCCTTATGTTATTTCCCAAATACACCACACATGTTCACATCTCCATGCCTTTGACCATGCTCTTGTCTCTGGAATAATAAACAAATAAGGAATGAGGTAACTCATACTCCTGAACACCTACTATCGACAAGATACTTAATGCACAATTTATTTTAACAATCTCATTTAATCTTCACAGCAACTCTATAAAGTTGGTATTATTTTTCCTCACTAATGGCAAGATCCATTGTCTATTAAGGAATGCCTTGGAACCCCTTCCAAATAGTGAAACCTTTCAGGTGTTACAGTCCTTTGCTCTCACCAAGCCTTTAAAGTTAACACAAGCCTAATAATCACCAGGATCTGCTTCACTATACTAAGACAACAATCGTGACTTACTCGTTTTTCACTTCTGCTTAATAGATTATAGGTGCTGAATAAATGCATTTCAAATTTACATGACTGGTCCTGTGCCTTAACTCGGGCAAACGGCTATTTCATCCTTCAGGATCCCTTTAGATTTTCCCAGCACTGCAAGTGAAACAAACTGAGCTTCCTCATTAATCCCTCCGAATCTCTCCCTTTTCCGTGGCCTTCCACCCTCAGTATTGTATTGCTAATGCATCAGTCTCTTCCCAGGTTAGGTAGCTAAAGGGCAAGATCAGTATCATCCACATTCTTGTCCCCAGACCTTAGCAAGACAAAAAATGCTCGATTGTTTAGATGAAGTACAACAGTCCCTCAAAACTAACTTTCTAAGATAAAATGGACAAGAAGAAAAACTGTTACAGCTGAACACCTTAAAACTTAACAGTCTTCATTAAAATAAAGGGCATTCTCACTGCAGCTTCTACAACTATACCACTGATTTGAGTTGACAGAAAGCCATTGCACAAGAATAAAGCCTGAAACAAAGATTAAATACCCGGAGTATGTACTGACCTTGGCTTGTCTAGAGCGGCGGGCATAAGCCGTGTTTCTGTTTTCCGCGCTGCATGTGGCCACTTTATAGCTAGGCCGATGGAACACACGTTTAGGTATCGAAAGCACGAAATAGGTGCATACGGAAACGGCCACAACGGTGTGCGGGGGCCTGGGCTCTGCAAGCCCGCCTGACCTAGACCCGCGTCCCGCCCGCGGACGCTGCACCCTGCGGCCGGGCCAGAGGAGCAGCCGCCGCCCGCGCCGCGCCCGCCCCGCGGCCCTCACCTCGGTTCTCCTCTTCGAGGTGCCGCACCCGCAGCTCGTCCTCTGTCTTCACCTCAGAGCTGTAGCCCCTTCTCGGGGCGGGAGCATGGGCCGCGGGCGCCCAGCCCTGCGCCCAGACTGCCGGGCCCAACTGCCGGCCCGCCAACGAGCCGGGCAGCCTCAACCCCGGGCCGAGCCGCGCGGAGCACACGGCCACCAGGCGGGCGCGGCCAGCCTGCAGGGGACCCAAAGCCCCCGGAGCCATCGCCACCGCCGCCGCCATGTTGTCTGTTTACGGCGTGGGCCGCGGCTGCCGCCCCGCCCCCGCCAGGCGCTAATCCTCCGCGCGCACGCGCACGGCGTCCCGACCTGCGGCCTCGCCCCGCCCCCCGCAGCCTCGCTCCCGCGCGGCCCCGCCCCACCCGGCCCCGGGCGCCGGCTGAGCGCTCTAGGTCCCCCGCCCAGTGCCGCCATTCCCCGGCGCGAGGTTTAGTGGCTTGTCGGACACAGAGGGGGAGTGAGTAGTTTTCCAAGTCTGTGGAAGAGTTAACATATTCTATAAGGACGACCCTGAGGGAGTCCCCCGCGCTCCCCAGGCTATGCCCCGAGTTCCCTGTGTTGAGTAAGCCGCAAAAGTGCGCTAAAACATTTTGTCTCATCAGGTTTGCCTGAAAGTGTGGCGGCTCAGTACGGGACACTGGTGTCGCTAAACGTGCCTGGTGAGCATGAGCGACGCGTACCACGCGGCATCCGGAAGGGAGTCGCCTGCCTGGGGCACGAGTTCCTGCAAGGGCCACTCTCTCAACAAAGGGGCCAACAGCTTAGGCGAAGGTGGCATTTAGAACATGTGCCTCTTCCAGAAACTCAAAATATCAGTTTAGTGTGTAGGTGGTCATCAAAGCACATTATTTTAGAATTTTCTGCTACCTTTTATCGGATCTCAACAGGGAAAATAAACATTAGTAATACTGTTTGACAAGTGTGCTATAGCGTACTCCTATTGCCGCACAGATTTCTATTATCCGTTGACCATTTTGGAGCGCTAAGCAAAAGTTCCTTCACTGTTGTTATACCCTCAGCTTTTATCCCGAGTGGAAAGGAAAAGCCGATTATATTCCATCCATCTGCTGTAGGGATGGTGTTGAAGGTGCATTTTACTGCATGTTTTGTATAGTGCCATGTGAGAAATTTCTCTTTAGTTTTAGGACAAGAAACATTTTGCTTCCTTTGTATCTTTCCTCTTTTCTGATGATGATGTTCACTTTGACTGCTAGATGCTGTGATTTTTATTGTTATGGTTTCTTTCTAATTTTGTCTTGAGGTCTTTCTCATGAGATGGATGGGAAGTGTGAAGGTGACAGGGAGCTCAACCAGTGGAAGGGGAGCAAGGAGAGGGTACCTATGGGGCGAAAGTCTCTACTGGGGTCCAAGAGTTACCCAGGCGGTCTCCATAAGGAGTTCTAATTGGTGGGCTTAAGCAAGCACGCACATGTTCCGTGGAATCCCTGGTGACTTCGAGGTGGTCATGCAGTGTATCTGCACAGTCCATGAGGAGTGTGGGGGCCAGCAGGGTGGGTCAAGTAGGCTGCATCTGGCTGTCCATACAAAGATGGTCACTGGGAGGCAGTTATATAACACAAATAGTTGAATCAACTACATCGAGGAACTAGAGCAGGTGGAGAGCTATACCACCTGCTTCTGGTATGAGAAAGTTAAGCGGATGTCAAAATGGATGTCAAGGCAACATAAAATTAAAAACATTCACTACACTAGGAAACTCAGAATTTTATTTACAGCTCACCCGTGACAATTATTGCAACGATTCTGTTACTGCTCACTTTATCTCTAATTGTTTTGATATCATTATGCTGGCTCATCAATAAATTGTGAATTTAAAGAAAGCAGTTATACAGAGCACCTGGCGCATACTATTTAAAACAATATAACTTCAGATAATATTTGCGATTGATTAGGAAACTGCAGAAGAATAATCATGAATTGTTTGGGTTATATAAGAAAACAAAGTAAGAAGGCCTGACCATTGTTTCAGTGTATATAGAGCCTGATAGAAAAATGCAACATAGAAGACTATCCCCTTCCCTTACATTTGTGACTCTCATCCTTATTTGGAACAGTCTTGTGGATATCCCAGGTCTGTGACCAAAGTGGATTCTTAAAAGTTAATGTAAATAATAAATATCACCATGGCCATTACAACCTGTCAGGAATGACAACTACTAGTGAATTGCCAAATACCCCAAATTTAACAAATTCCAAATCAAACAGACATGGCTTTGGATCCCAGCACCATAATTGCTTCACTTTGAGACATCAGTGAATTATTTAAATAATTCATGCTTCTGTTTCTTCAGAATAGCTAGTATATCTATTCACCTCATGAATTCTTTAGTTTCAATTTCTTTAACTACAAAATAAGAATAATTATGCTCATTTTATTGGGTTGATGAGATAAGTATGTAAAACACTTGGCAGCAGGAAATGGGAACAGAACAGATAATATTAGCTACCATTTACCAACTTTCTCCTTATTCTATTCCAGGCATTTAGACATCTTATTTAATCATCAGAAAACTTTGAAGTTGGCATTACTATCCCCATTTTTATAGATGAGGAAACTGAGGTTAAGTTACTTACAAAGCTAGCAGCTAAGAAGCCATGGAGCTGGAATTTGAATCCCAGTACATCCACAGACCAGGTTCTTAATCAGTGTTTTGCGTAGCCTTTCAATAAATGTTATGTTCAATAAAATTTAATTTTCTCTGATTCCTTTCTACTTTTTAGTAAAAAAAATTGTTCAATATGACACAAAGAACAATGAATATCAGTTTGAGAAAGGAAGGTGGGACTTTGTGTTTGAAATGCCAAGTGTGGAAAAGCTGGGGTATTTGGAGTACTACACCCAGTAATATCCTGACCTAAATTCAAGTTTCTACCGTCTCTTTATAGGAGTGGAACCTTTGCCTCTATCGAGCTCTCAGCTAGCAGTCTTTCTGATCTGCCACACCCTTGGCATCTAATGCTTACTTCTATGTCATGTTAAATGTGTGTCATATAGGATCACTAACACTGAATGCCTCAGTACAGCCTGAACCACAGAAGCATTCATTTCTAGCTCTCCTGCATGAGACACGCACCAGGGAATGGGTGTCACCTGTAAAATGAAACAGTTACCAACATGTTACCAACCACAACTAGAGAGAAACAAGCAGCTCAACAAACACAGTGGAAAGAATAAAGCAGAACTCTGGGCTTTGAAAATGAGAGCCTGTCTTAAAACTATTTCATCTGAAACACTCAAAGAGAAAGTAATATCTCAGCATAAAGGCTGGCCTGCTGTATTAAAGACACACATGAATGTGATGGCTTAAACAAGAGAGAATGCGAACAGTCCGTGAAGAGTAAGATGGTCTCCTGTCTTAGACAAGAGGCTTCCATCTCTGGGTCTAAGGTGGCTGCTCTCTGCCACCAGCAAAATGAAGAAAAGATGAGTTCTATCAACAGGAAGACCAAGAAACGGCATGTATCCCTTCTACTTACTCGCATCCCACTAGCCACACCAGCAACAAAGAGGGCCTAAAACATGAGACCTTTCACTGGCTAGTCATATACCAAGCTAGAGTTCTATTACTGGGTACAAAGGGGATTGCAGATACTCAGGAGCACAGTCTGCTACAGAGGCTTTCGATTTTGTACATTCATTCATTCATTCATTTATTTATTTATTGAGACAGAGTCTTGTTGTCACCCAGGCTGGAGGGCAATGGCACAAACATTGCTCACTACAGCCTCAAAATCCTGGGCTTAAGAGTTCAAGGGATCCTCCTGCCTCAGCCTCCCAAGTAGCTGAGACCACAGGCATGTACCACTGTACCCAGCTTATTTTTTAATTTTTTGCAGAGAAAGGGTCTCATTATGTTGCGCAGGCTGGTCTTGAACTCCTGGGCTCAAGCAGTCCTCCCTCCTTCACCTCCCAAAATGCAGTTTTTTACTTTTAAATCAAATTGTTCATGAATCCTAAGATAAAATTTCACAGTCCTAAAGTATAGTAGGTTTCACAAGAAGTGGCAAGAACTACATGTAAACTGAAGACTGCCTTTCCACATGAGCTATCTAGGAATAATTCCTAATTATATCTTCAGAATGGAAGGATAATGTAAAAAAAATAAGTGTAGGAAATTGTGTATACAAAATGATTATAACTATGTTAAATCTGAGGATCTGTGGAACATTTGTAATCTATATGCACAATATAAAACTATGAGAAACTATTTCAGAGCTATGCATATGCGTAGATAATGATTGGAAGATGACAGAAAATACATACATAATTGTGTGATAGTGGTTCGTGTAATTTAGACATTTTAAATATTTGTAACGTTAGTGTCAGGTACAAAGAATGATCACAGTACATTTCGAGGGGGATGCAAAGTTTTACTCGTGCTTTCGTCCCAAAATGAAATTAAAACAGCAGTCCCCTGAATTTCTTTGGGCTTCTTTCTAATGATTTTGTTAAATACCTTCTTTTTCAAGTATTCTCTAAGGCCCTATTACCAGGGTCAGTTTTTACACCACAACTGTGAAGTGTGTTTACCTACACCTCTAACACCAAAAGTGGAGGGAGTGCCCCACGTCAATCAATTCTGCGACACCGGCTGGGTGTCCTACAACTCAATTCAATTTTGACAGTCTACCTGGAGGTAGTATCAGCCCACACAGGTTGAGGCATCGGTCCCATAAGAGTGCCCCCACCTCAGATACCAGTCAGATACAAGTCCTAGGTCTTCCATACTTCTGACCAACCAGCTATAAATTGGGGGTTCCACACCCCCGTCCTTGGGTTCAATAATTTGCTACAGCCAACTCACAAACTGAGGAAAACATTTTACTTACATTTACCAGTTTATCATTGTCAAAAGACAAAATTACAACAAATTTAGTTCAAGATCTTAATTGGCTTTTGTTTGTGATTCTAGAGTCAGGCAACACCTCATCTATAAAATAGAAGGAGTGTTCCAACAAGCCCAGCAGAGAGGCTTGGTTTTTATCCACAGAAAAGAGCAGAGGAAAGCAGAAACAGAAAGCAAAAAGCAGATTGGTTGTTACAAAGTTACTTTCCTTGTAAAGGTTAAACAGAGGGCCTTCCTTATCATGCGGGCTAAAACCGGCCTGTCTGGGGACGTCACTGCCATACTTCTCTCTCTCCCAAGTTCTTGGAAGGTCAGATAAACAACTTAGTTTTGGCTTGGTGACATGGAACTTCTGTGTGAGTGACTCCATTTGGTTTGGTCTTTTGGGCCTCGTGTAGAAGCTCAGTCCAAACTATTGGCCTCCTATAAATTGTATTTAACATCATAAAGGACATTATGAAGGACACAAATGAGCAGCTAGAGGAAGAGGTGCATAGGGGGAGGTCCAGAAGGGTCTCTAGAGCAGCGTTCTGCCCTGTGGATCTGGGGCGCACAGCTCTCCTGCCAGGTGGGTGCATGCGCCACCCTCAAAGCTCTCTCAACTCCATAGTTCAGGGGTTTTATGGAGGTTCCATCACTAGGCATGATGGGTTATATCAGTGCGCATAGCAATCAACTCAATCTCTAGCCCCTCTCCCCTCCCAGGTGGTGGGACGGGGGATGTGGGGGAGGCAGGGAGGGGCTGAAAGTTCCAAGCATGTTTGCTTTCTCTGGCCACCTGCACCCATCCTCCATCTCATTCCATACCGTAAGAGTCACTTCATTAGCATAAACTCAGGTGTGGCTGAAAGGGGTTTATTATGAGTAACCAAAGATGCTCATTTCACCCCATCATAAGAAATTCCAGGGGTTTTAGGAGCTCTGTGCCAGGAACCAGGGATGAAGACCAGATATGTATGTCTTAGTTTATCACAATAGCACCGGCCCCTTAGTGAGTTTCCTCTCCAAAAGTTCTTTTCCCATCTAATCTGAATACAGAATACATTTAATCCCTCCCTCATCTCCAAGATGGAGGGATTAAATGTCCAACCCAGAAAATCCCATCTCTAGAGTCTTGGAGGGTTCCAGTAGGCCTCACCCAAGGACAGGATCCCAAGAGAAAAAGTATGTTAGAGTACACCCTCTCACAGTCCTCCCTGCAGAGCCTCCTTGACTGATACTGCAATCCACCCTACCAAGGTTACTGTAGGTCCCAGTTTAGGTACGGACCATGTGTGCCTATGAGCATCATGACCTCTGAGGTAGAGAGAAATACAGACAAGTAAACCAAGGCTTAAATTACTAAGAGTTACATAGATAATAAATTACACAGCTGATATTCAAACACTTGACCCCAAAATCTGAGTTCTTATTTACAACTTTGTACTTTCTGCTTTTCTCAATTGATCATCAAGGCTTCGTCCTCCCCATATGCATCCCACCCCCAGAAGTAGGGAATTTTATCAATCTTTTCTGTTATCACCTTTCTTGGAAGCTTCACTCTCTGCCTTGAATCCCACATGGTCACAATTTCCCAGATACAGCCTCTACCCCTGACAATCCCGCAGTCACCTATTGCATATGTATATGTATACACACGGACATACTGAGAAACAAAACAAAAATCTTAAGCCCCCCAACTGACTGAACTGACCCCCTTTGGCCAAGGGGACCCCAGAGAAACCTTAAAAGCTGAATTCCTGGCCATGACAGGATGGGAGGTCAGACACACCTCATTATACTCCCTCTGTCACTAATCACCATTAGAATTTCTTTCCTAAGGGTTAAACAGCCAGGGTCGTATTTTTTTTTTTTAATTTAGTAAAGTACTTTTCTACTTGCAGCACACAGAGAAAAATTACTCAGGCATTAACAGTGAGTGTTACTGAGAGGTTGTAAGTCCAGTGATATTCAGAACATTGTGCATGCCTCTGGCATTGCTTCAGCATTCGTGGGACTAGCCACCAAGCTTTGCAGAAGTCTGGTCTGCACTATGTTAGAAGCTAATTTTTCCACCATCAGAAACTGTTCTTGAATCACATTTGTTTTTGTTATTTTCCTTATAGTGAATCCATTTGTGAATACAAGCTTGTCATAAAAAGTGATCAAGCTATGAGCCCGTTATTCAAAGTGAGGTGACACAAGACCCGAAGAATGGGCCCACTTGTACTCACCATCAAATTGGTACTGACTGATTAACACTGTGGTGCTCAAATGGTGGTGGTGTTCACTAGGGATTTGGGGGATGGGGGGTAGACCCACATCTGAGAGATGTGGTGAGCACTGTGAAGGGGAGGGGCACGCTTGAAATGTATTTGGGGATGGGTATTAGGGGTCTCAATAGGGGGTAGGAAATCCT
>CAUYRT010039493.1:0-11492 GCA_963574885.1 Lepilemur ruficaudatus | reverse complement strand
GAAAAGCACCACTTAAATGGGAAGTTCATATCCACAGCTGAATTTGATATATCAAAAAGATCTGTAACAAGATAAGTCAACTTGAGTGGTAATATATTTTGGGAAATCAGCTCACTACAAATTGTGACTGTAAACATTGTACTGTAAATGCTTTGTAGTTTTCCCCAATAAAAAAAAAAAAAAAGATCTGGAGGAGTCAAAAAATGTCAGAAGAGCATTTTTCTGTTTTCCTTCCATTGCAGCCTGGGTGGACTGACCTCAGTGGGCAGCACACCCTTGACTGCGGACCGCGGACTGTGTTGCTGACCTGCAGGAAGCGCAGGGGCTGCTCACTCCCTGGCCC
Organism: Lepilemur ruficaudatus; assembly: GCA_963574885.1. Taxonomy (NCBI): domain Eukaryota; kingdom Metazoa; phylum Chordata; class Mammalia; order Primates; family Lepilemuridae; genus Lepilemur; species Lepilemur ruficaudatus. Next base: position 11,149 of record CAUYRT010039493.1, on the reverse strand, counting down.
TGAATAGCAGGCTAAGGTCTCTCTCTTCCCTCCCACTCCCATAAGGCTGGAGGCTTGGAACGTCCATCTGAAAGATCAAACAAAGCTTATTTGCGTGTATAATTTGATAGACCCACGTGATTATGTTGCAGTCTTTATTAACACCTAGAACGTGGCCTTCCATATTTCTCTCCCTGTTCATTTAATCATGTGCACGCATACACACAAATACACATGTAACCTTTTCAATCATTGTTTGACGACTGGAATCATGTTATGTACTCTTTTCTGCAGGTTGCTTTTCTCACTTAAAAACGCCCTCAGATCACTCCACATCACTGGATGTAATCTGTGCACTCGCAGAGGGAGAGAGCACCCTTGAGGGCTGAACGTCACTTCTCAAAGGGTGCGTGAAAAAATTTGATATACAAAGCACAGATGTGCACAGTACAGAAACAGATACACTGTATCTCTGTGGTATTGAGATTTACGGGGGAGCAGTCCTGGTAAAAATGTATAAGGAGGCTGCTTGGGGGGCGGTAAGAAGAAAGGTTGAAAACACTGGTGTCGTCCCTTAGTGGCTTCATGTTATTCTCTGGCAAGCGCCTGACCCTTCCTTTCCAATTTTCCCCCGTTGTGAATGCGCTGTAGTAACTGTCTTTGTATGTGTCCTTCCCATTGGTGATTGTATTTCTTTGGGACTGTCTTCATGATCGGAATTGCTGGGCTGATGGGATAGGTTTTTTAAATTTTAAAATAAAAAACTTTTATGCAAATATTATGCCATTTTGTATCTATGCCATTTTGTACCTGAGCATTCACAGATTTGGGTATTCTCAGGGTCCTGGAACTGAGTCCCAAAGTTGTCATTTAAAACATTTAGATTTCAGGGTTCTCTGTTCATTTTTATTGATGTGCTTTCCTCTTCCCATACTGAGGTCTCACCGATTCGAACACAGTGGCTTACGTGCTCTGCCTTCTAGTCGGGTAAATCTCCCAGTGCTTTGGCTACTCCTGCCTTCTTTTTTTATTTCTGAGATACTATCAGGCATTTATTCTTTTCACTTTTTTTTGAGGCCAGGTTATCTATTTCTAAAATGTAAACAAAAAAACCCCACATTAATTTCCTATTGGGTTCTGGTGGGAATTGCATTAAATTGCCATATTAATGAAAAAGAATTGACATTTTTATGTCTTCCCATGAAAAAAACATGGTTTACCTATTTGTCTTGACCTTTTTATACTTTATAATATGATTTTATAGTTTTAAAATATAAATTCCATGTCTTTCCTGATAAAATTATTCCTAAGTATTTTATTATTCCTAAGTACCCTAAGTGTCCCTGTATGAGCTTGGGCTGCTATAACAAAATACCACAGACCGGGTGGAGTAAACAACAGACATTAATTTCTCATGGTTCTGGAGGCTGGAAGTCCATGATCAAGGTCCTGGTGATTCTGTTTCTGGTGACACCTCTTTTCCTGCTTGCAGATGACTACCTTCTCTCTGTGTCCTCAAATGGCCTTTTCTCCGGGACATGTATGGAGAAAGAGTTGTCTCTGGCTGTCCAGTCCCACTGGATTAGGCGCCCAGATTTAGAATCTCATTTAACCTTAATTAGCTCCCTAAACTCCCTGTTGCTAAATACAGTCACCTGGTGGGGTTAAGGTGTTAACATTTTGGGCGGACACAATTCAGTCCATTCTAGCCCCTTCCCAAATTGTATTAAATTTTCTAGTAGGTCGTTCTGTTATTGTTGTTAAAGACCCTTGGGGTTCTTAGATATAATACAGTCTTCAGAGAAAAAGAAAAAAAACCTTAAAAAACTGATGGTGATAGCAGAGATTTCTGTCTAGACAGTTTTAGTGTTTTGTCGTTTAGGATAATATTTGCTGGTGGTTTTTGGAAAATTGTCTTTAGCATATTTAAGTATCTTTCTTCTATTTCTATTTTATGCAGTTTTTATTGGGATTGGCTGCTGAATTTTACCACGCATTTTCCCAGGATTTATGAAGACAGCAAATGCTATCAGTACCTGCCCATGCCCCCTTAGGGTTCACCTTCAGGTGCCCAAGGCGGTTGGCTACAAAGCAGCTGTGACTCTGCCTGAGCATCCTTCTTTCTGGCCAAGCACAGCAGGGTGAGGCTGAAGTGGCAGAGTGAGCGCCCCTGCCGCAGTTCCAGCACTGACAGATGGGATTGGCGGCCCTTCCCCGGTTTCTTTGCCCCTTGTAGAAGTAACTCTAAAATGCATCCCATCGTGTCTCCCGCATTCCCCAGCAGGACGGAGCTTCAGTTGCTCCTAGCGGTTACTGGTTTGATGGTACGTTTCCTGCATTGGTTTTCTCCGTTCGCTGTCTCACTTCCTCATTCCCCAGTTAGTGTTCCCTGGATCGTGTTCTTAATAAATATTTTGAACTTAAATACTTGTCTCAGGACATGCTTCCGGAGAAACCTAAACCAAGACAATTGCATAATCATGTGATTTTTTTCCCCAGTAGTTTATTGACATAATGCAGGTTGACAAACCCCAGTCCAAGGGCCGATGCCTGTTGTTGAAAATAAAGTTTTATTGGAACACATTCCCACCCATTTATTTCCTCTTCTCTAAGGCTGCTTTTGCATTGCTATGGTAGCTGAGTAGCTGCAACAGAGCCCAGATAGGCTGAAAGTCTAAAATGTCACTGTCTGGCCTTTTAAGGCAAAGGTTTTCAGTGCCATTGTAGTAGATTAATTGGAGGGATTTCTTATTACTTATTGAATGCTTCATATATTCCTGAAATAAGATCTATGTGTTCCAAGTGTGCTGCTCTTGCGGTAATTTGCTAGAATTCTATTTGCTAATCAATATGAATTTTGCATCTCTATTCATAAGTGAGACTGGTCTATGGCTTTTTTCCCCTCTATTTTCAGGCTTTTATATTAAATGTATTCTGGCTTCATAAAAATTGCAGAACTTTCCATCTTTTTCTATGTAAATAATGTAAAACACATTGGAATTATGTAGTTTTTAAAGGTTAGCGAAAAGGTCGTGGAACTTTTTAAAGTAGTAAATCTTTTGTTTCCAGAAAAGGATTTTTTTTTTTAATTTCAGTAACTGCAAATAGGAAACCGGAGTGGGGTGCCCCAGTGTGGGACGAATAACGGCTATTTCCCCGGCTATTCCCCGACAGAACAGGGGGAGAAGGGCTCCCTTACGCCCTTCAGGGTCAGTTTGGGCCCCTCCTCACTGTGCTGCAGCACCCTAGGGGCAGGGCCCCACCTTCCTGGGACTGGGGAGGTCGGTAGCCCAGCCTGCTGCGCCCCCGCACCCCTCGCCGCGAAGAGCACCTTGGGGGAGGGGAGTGCGGGCAGAACAGTAGGCAGTGGGGACGACCACTTAGCGCTGGTGGCAGCAGCAATGACAGATGTGGAAGAATGGAACACGGAGCAAAAGCGACACAACCGTGCAGAGGTAGTCTGTGCACACAGGAAAGATGGAACCAGAACCTTGCGGGTGGGGAGGCGCGGAGGGCTGGGCACCAGCAGGCCAGCTCCCTGCTCTTACAGCCCCGGCTGCAGGGGGGAGCAGGTGGGTCTGGGGAGCAAACCCAGCTCACCTAAGGTGGCCGCCACAGGGAATGTGGGCCTCTCCTGGACAGGAGTGACTGCATTCCAGCACTGCGATAGGTACTCAGATCCCAGGCTGAGGGCAACGTGGGCTGGGGCCCGTGTAGAGGGGGGAGCGGACTGACACCCCTCTCGCCTGTCTTTCTGTACCCCAAGGAGGCTGTCCCACCTAGTGCACGGACTAGGGAAGATGGGAAGGAAGAAAAGCGGGTGTGAGCCCCACATGGTGACAAAGACACAAGCTGGCTCGGTGCCGGCACCGCCTCCGCTGGCCGCACCTGCTGCTGCCCGGACAGTGGAGTGGGGCACGCCGGAATGAGATGGGCTTGAGCCCCTTTTAAGGCCAGGGCAGCCCTCCCAGCCCCTCTACGGGAGGCCAGAGAAGCAAAGAGGGGCCTCCCAACCAAAATCCCGGAGAGCAATGTGCCCTCCGCCAAAGGAGAGGGGCCGCGCGGGCGCAGGGTGCGGCGCGGTGGACGCTCCCGGGTCCAGGACCGCAGGTGTGCGCACGGCGCGGGGGGCTGGGAACCCGGGCCCTGCGGTGCGGCTGGGTGCGGTGTGGGGTGTGTGAGGTGTGGGGTGTGGGGTGTGTGGGGTGGGGGGCGTCGGGTGCGGGTGCGGGGTGTGCGGGGTGGGCGGTGTAGGGTGTAGTCTGCGAGGTGCGTGGTGACCGCAGGCGGCAGCCACGGTGATGGGGCCCGGGGCCGGGGCGGGGAGCGGAGCAAGTGTCGCGTCCCAGGAAGGGGCTGCCCTCGGCGAGGGGGAGGGGCACGGTCGCTGCTCCTGCCCGGAGGACGCCTGCGCGACGCCTGCCTCTTCCTCGCTCCCCACTCTCCCGCTGCCGCCTGCTCTCCGTCCTGGGGTGGTGGCCGAGCCCCGCGGGGTCGCAGCGAGAGCAGCTGCCCTGGCTCCGGAGCTAATGTCAGTGTAACAGTAAATCGTTCGACACCTTTCAATGGCTTTCTAAGAATCTGGGTTTTTATTTCTTCGTGGATCAATTTTTGAGAGTTTTCATTTCCTCTCAGTTTACGCTTGTGCTGTTGTAACGTTGCATGCACTATTCTTGGACAAATTTTTTTTTATTCTTGTTTGTGTCGGATTATGTGTCACGTCATTCTGACTGACTGTAGCATGAGTATGCGCGCTCTTTTTCATTGACAGACTTTTGAAAGGTTGATCTATTTTATTGGCTTTTTGAAAACCTAACTTTTTGGAAATTAAAAAAAAATATTTTCTACTATTTTTTCTTGTTTCATCAATTTCAGCTTTTACCTTTATCAATTCTTTCTCTATAGTTTTTTGCTTGTTTATATATTGTTCTTTTTCAAATTTCTGTAGTTGAGCACTTAACACCAAGGTTTTTGCCAGGTTTTGTGGAAACTGAAGCTTTTATAATTTTGAGAATATTCTTCAAGAAAAATGTTAGAAAATTATGAATACAAAATTAAATATAAGGGTCTGAAAATGAGCTCCGAAACCACATAAGTGCTATAGTACATTCACCTCTGATTAACTCCATTTTTTTCATCTTTCTCTTTTAATAATGAAAGTATTTAAGGCTATACATTTCTATTAATAGCTTTTTGTGTGTTACATAAGTTTTGGTTAAAAAAAAGTAGAAGAATTTGCATAGACTACTGAAAGAAAGGGCTTCCAAGCAAAAATTCTATACCTAGCTAAGATATCATTACCTACAGGGAAACATATGTTTGAGTATAGATAAAAATTCATAGAGTACATCACTCATTGAGAAAAGATCCAGATAAAACAATATAAAAACAGAGGGAAATCTCAAGGTGGAGGAAAGTGAGAAAAAATATATATATGTACACATATTTTTATATAAGTAAATTGTCTGGAATTGTGTAATGTAAGTACAAGAAAAAGAATCTTAAAAAGAAAGTATTAAATTATCTTACCATAATCTAGAGGCTGGTGTCAGGGGAAAGAGGTAAGGAAAAACATTCTAAATGTTTCAAGAGGAGTTGGGAAGGAAAAGGAAATGAATTTTAAAAGTTTCTTCTTACTATTTTTTAAAAAATAAGGTTGTCAAATTGAAGGATAAAAAGAGAAAAAGAGCATGTTAATATGGAAAATAAAACATAATTGTCACTTCTTTCTGCCTCCCTCAGATGTTTTGCCATTCTTTTGAATTTTATAATTATTGTTCCTTTTGTTATGGTTTTCATACATATGTGTCTCTAAGTAATACATTGTTTAATTTTGCCTGTTCTATATATACATAAAAATATGCACACATATTTTATTAATGTATGTTTTTTCCAAATTCTGCCTTTCCCTCTCATAATTATGTTTTTGAGAATCATCTGTATTAATGTTTGTTCTTTTTCAAACTGATTTATATTCACTAATTTTCACTCCTGTAAAATGTTCCGTTGTATGATTTCACTATAATTTACATATAAATTTGCCTGTTTATGACATTTGGGTAGGTTTTTGTTTTGCTATTAAGAGTAGCGATGCTGTGAACATTGTTCCATTGCCTCAGCATGGAACAACGGAGCCATACGGCAGCCACATCTGCAGCTTATCTAGATAACTGCAAACTTTCCCAGATGGTTCTATAAATAAACCAATCCACACTGCCACCAGCAGTGCATACCCCTTTAGAGCCACATCTTCCCTGTATTAGACTCCTATTGTTGCTCTAACAAATTACCACAAACTTAGTGGCTTAAAGCAACACAAATTTATTCTCATGATGTTCTGGAGTTAGAAGTCTGAAGTCAGTTTCCCTGAGCTACAGCCAAGGTGCTGGTGGGGCTGACCCCTTCTGCAGGCTCTGAGGGACAGTCCCTGTCTTTCAGCTGCCTGGATGCCTTGAAAGCCATCACTCCACTATCTGTTTTCACCATATCACCTTCTCTTTGACTGCCTTTTAGGACTCTTGTGACGATATCACTGGGACCACCTGCATAATCTAGGATCATCTGTCCATCTCAAGATCCTTAATTTAATTATACCCACGGGCAAAGTCCCTTTTGCCATGTGAGGTAACATATTAACGGGGTCTGGGGATTGGGATGTGGACACACTGGGGACCGTTACTCAGCGCACCACACTCCCTGACACTTGGTATTAACTGACTCTAAAATTTTTGCCAAGTTGGTGGTTTTGGAATTGCATCGAATTTTGGGTTTAATTGGCATCTCCCCAATTGCTAATGGTTATCAATCATTATATTTCCTACTATTTGAAACCCCTGTCTTTTCCTCATTTATGCATTGGTTGTTCTTTTTCAAACTGATTTGTACGGATTTCTTATGTATTCTGGACAAACCTTTTGTGCGTTTTGTATGTGAGGGCCATGGTCCCCGAGTTTCCGCTTGATTTTCATTCTTCACTTTCTTCACAGTGTTTTTGTTGACAGGCGTTTCTTTGTTTTAAGGTAGTGAAATGTATCTGTCTTTTGCAAATTTTTGTCTTAAGAAAATTTCTACCACCTCTAAGTCACATTTTCTTGTATTTTTGTTTTGGTAGTAAGAGCTTTTTTCTTACTACCTTATTATAAAAATTGTAAGGATGCATAAAAGTTGAAAGAATTTTACAAGGATAATTCATACACCTACTGCCAAGATTTCACCATAAGCAGTTTACTACACTCACTTTAACACATACCTTTCCATCTATCCATCCAGTTCGAAAGTAAAATGAAGACATCAGTATGTATATCAACATGCATATTATTAACCTGAGGTCAATATTTATTTATATATATTTCTTTTAATGTAAATTTTAGTTACAATGAAATGCTCACATCTTAAGTGCATAATCTGACAAATGCATTGTCCTACATAAAGCAAACTCCTGTCAAGCACTAGAACGTCATTGTCATCTCAGAAAGTTTCTTTATGCTTTCCCAGTCCATTGATGACCCTCTCAGAGGTAGCAATTGTTCTGATTTTTTCCATTGTAGATTAAATTTGCCTGTTATAGAATTTTATACAGTTGGAGTCAAACAGTGACCATTCTTGTGTGCAAGATTTCTTTCTGTTAGCATAATAATTTTATTTATTTATTTATTTTTGAGACAGGGTCTCACACTGTTGCGCCAGCTAGAGTGCAGTGGCATCATCACAGCTCACTGTAACCTCAAACCCCTGGGCTCAAGCAATCCTCCTGCCTCAGCCTCCTGAGTAGCTGGGACTATAGGCGTGCGCCACAACACCCACCTACTTTTTCTATTTTTTGTAAAGACGATGTCTCACTCTTGCTTAGACTGGTCTCAAACTCCTGGCCTCAAGCAATCCTCCCACCTTGGCCTCCCAGAGTGCTGGGATTACAGGCATGAGCCCTGCACCTGGCCAGCATAACAGTTTTGAGATTCATTGATGCCGTTGCATACATATATCAGCAGTTTATAACTTGTTAATGTTGGATAGTTTTATATTGAATAATAAACCAGTTTGTTTATCTAGCCTCCTATTAATGTCTACCAGGGTTTGACTGTAAAGAACCAAATTGCTGTAAACATTCTTCTATAAGTGATTGTATGAACATGTTTTCATTTTTCATTGTCGAGTCACAGTATAGGTTGTTAAGGGGCCATGGAAAATAATCTGCTATCTCGCTTCTGTTAGTGCGCTTAAGCATAGAATAAAGTGGGGAGGGGGAGGAAGGTACATTCACACAGCAGGGGAGGAAGGTATGTTCACACTGCTGTCAATAAGATAAAATGACGGCTAGACCAGAGAGCCGAGATGCCCTGGAGCATTAAAATGCCCAAGGGTCCCTTATGTACCCGAATAACAGGGAGTGAAATGTACTCTGGCTTAGACAATAGGATGAATAGGATGTAGAATATATTTTTGACTGAGATTAATGCTGCTTTTAGCTTCTGTAGCCCTGCTTGCTCAACCAGGTAACTTTCCCGGATGTGGTTTTTGCCTTTAAAAGAGCCTGCTTCTTTTGGCTCAGGGCTGCTCTTTGTAACAGCCTATAGCGGTGCAGAGGGTGGTCGCTGGGCCCAGCTATTAAAGACTCATAATTCTCATAATTTGGCTCAGTTTTGGTGGTCTTTTCTCGCACTCTGCACCGTAACATAGGTATGTGTTTAGTTTTATAAGAAATTGCCAGGCATTGTTTCGAAGTGGCTTTTACCATTGTACGTTCCCAATGATGTCAGAGTTCCAGTTGCCCCACATCGTCTCCAACGTTGAGTATTGTCAGCCTTTTAAATTGTAGCTATTTAATTTTCGCATGAAGTGGTAATTTCGTTGTGGATTTAATGTGCTTCTCCCTGATAACTAATGGTATTCAGCACTTTTTTATGTGCTTATTGCCATTCATGTTTGTATTCACACACAGTTAAAAATATCTCTTCAAATCTTTTATTTATATTTTCTTATTTGTTTTAGTTGAGTTATAGCAGTTTCAAAAAAATATATCCTTGATACTAGCCCCTTTGCCGATATTTGTTTTGTGAATATTTTCTCTCAGTCTGTGGCTTGCCTATTTGTTTTCCATTTTCTTGTCTTTCTTTCTTTTTTTCTTTTTTGAGACAGGGTCTTGCTCTATTATCCAGGCTAAAGTGCTGTGGTATCAGCCTAGCTCACAGCAACCTTGAATTCCTGGGCTCAAGGGATCCTCCTGCCTCAGCCTCCTGAGTAGCTGGGACTACAGGCATGTGCCACCAAACCTGACTAATTTTTTTTTTTTTTTGTAGAGACGACTGTGGGGGTGTCTTGTTATTTTGCCCAGGCTGATCTCAAACTGCTGGCCTCAAGTGATTACAGGCGTGAACCACTGTGCCCAGTCCCTATTTGTTTTCTTAACTGTGACGGGGCGGGGTGGGGGGGATAAGTAGAAGTTTTAAACTTGGGTGAAGTCAATTTACCAGTATTTTCTCGTATGGTTACTGCTCTCAGTGTCCCGTCTAAGAAACTTTTGCCTCTTCCCTAGCCATGATGATGTTCTCTTATTTTCTGTCTCTAAAAGCTTTATGGTTTTAGCTTTTATATTTAGCTCTCTGATCCATGTTTAATTAGTTCCTGGGTGTAGTGTGGGGTAGGAACTAAAGTTTATTATTATTTTTTCCATATGAGTATCCAGTATTCCAGGACATTTTATGAACAAACTTTCCTTTTCCTGTTGAATTACTTTGGCAACTTTGTTGAAAATCAAATCACTGTAACAGCATAGTTTTATTTCTGGGCTCTTTATTCTGTTCCATTGATCTGTTTTTCAATTCTTATTCCTGTATCAATTGCTGTAACTTTATAGTAAGTCTTGAACTCAGGTCATGTAAGACTTTGTTTTATTTTTTCTTTTTAAATATTACTTGGCTAGTCTAGGCCTCTGCATTTTCATATACATTTGAGAATTAACTTGTTGATTTGTAAGAAAAAAGCTTGCTGAAATTATGATTAGAAGTGCATTAAATCCATAGATAAATTTGGTGAGAATTTATCTAAAAATATTGAGTTTTCCAATCTATAAATGTGGTATATTTCTTAATTTATTTGAGTCTCCTTCAATTTCTCTCGGCAGTGCTATATAGTTTTCAGTGAAGAGGTCATGTGTATCTTTTGTTAAATTTGTTCCCGAGTATTTTATGTTTCTTGGTATGATTGTAAATGGAATTTTCAATGTTTTAATTTTCCTATTGATTGATGTTAGTATATAAAAATACAAGTGTTAGCCCACAGTAAGTGCATAAACGTATAGCCTGAATCTGAAAGTATAAGTCTAGGTCCAATCAGGAGAGAATAACCACACAGTAATTTGAACAGAGAAAGTTTAACGTAAAAAATTGTTAACTATTAATGTAACAAAGGATAAGACTGATAAGGGACTGGTTCATAAAAGTAAAGAAAATTCTAAAGCACATAGAAATAAAGTTATAAGAAGCAGCCACTAGTCATAGGCTTCAGACAGAGCACCCAAGGAAGAGGCCAAGGGGCTGGGGAAGCTGTGAGCACCGCAGGGGTTGGAGACATTTTGCAAAGGAACTGTCAGGACGAGGGTGGGGTGGACACTGTGCACGGCAGGAGGAAGGCCCTGGGGAAGCCCGTAGCTGTGCTCCACCCGGACCACCCAGCAAGCCTGCCAGAACCAGGGAGTGCTCTTCCAATGCAGCGTCTCTCCAGCACCGTTTTCTGACCAAACTTCAGTGCCAGCTGTCACAGGGGGGAAAAATGCTTGAAAGGCCCAGATATATTTTTCAGAGAGCAGGTTCAAAGGATGAATTTGGGACTGAGAGGCAATACATTGATAATAGGCATAGTGTGGAATTACTAAATTTGCATATTAATTCCAGTAGTTTTCTTCTGTAGAATCCTTAGGATTTTTTTTTTTTTTTTTTTTTTTGAGACAGAGTCTTGCTCTGTTGCCCAGGCTAGAGTGAGTGCGTGGCGTCAGCCCAGCTCACAGCAACCTCAAACTCCTGGGCTCAAGCAATCCTTCTACCTCAGCCTCCCGATTAGCTGGGACTACAGGCATGCGCCACCATGCCCGGATAATTTTTTCTATATATTTTTAGTTGTCCAGCTAATTTCTTTCTATGTTTAGTAGAGACGGGGTCTCGCTCTTGCTCAGGCT
>CAUYRT010039491.1:0-48880 GCA_963574885.1 Lepilemur ruficaudatus | reverse complement strand
ACAGCAGCAGGGTTTAGGGTACTTGCTCTGTACTTTGGGTACAATACAGTGTTGCTTTGTTCATTTTGTTGCTCAGTTGTCGCAGCTTTGGCCATGGGGGCCCTGTGACGCCCAGCGCTGCGGGTGATCTGACATTTCCTGACTTTCTGGCCCCACGAGATGCTCCAGGCTCGTCCCGCACATTCCGTGGCCTGGCCCTGGGATCAACCCTTCCCTGGCGGATGGGTCGGGAGCCAGGGCTGGGTGCTGGGCGGGCCTCACTGCCGGGTCACTGCTTCCAGGCCCCTCAGCTGACAGCAGGGAAGGACAGGCGTGATTACCGACCCGTGTGTACGTGCATGTCTGTAATTACCTCTGCGTGTGACCTGCCGTACCTGCGTGAAGTGACACGGGGGTTCACGCCGGTGGTGAACGCTAACCTGATGAATCATTCCCAGATGAGAAGATCCTTACAGGTAAAACGTTACTGCTCCCTCAACCAGGTCTTCCTCTCCCTGGATGGTCACCCAGCCCCCTTCCCTTCACTCAGGCCCCAGCTCAGACGTCCACACAGGGGTCCTCCCAGTCCCTGCCGTATACGCAGCTCCCAGCACCCTGTTCCTGGAACGCAGCCAGCGTGTGCACACCTCCCACCGCCATGCCTCAGTCCTCCTGCACCAGCACTGCAAAAGCAGCTTCTGTGACACTCCTCGATTCCAGATGCTTCCGGCTCCCATCCATCCTGCGTGACCAATTGTAGAAGACCATTTTCCTCTCATTGTCTGCTGAGAAACAACTCCCTGCTGCTCCCTGGGTACCTAACATTGAGCCATGTTTGTCACAGGCTCATTCTGTTCCGTGTTCATCGTCTCTCCTAGGAGACAGTGAGTGCCCTGAGGACAGGGACTTCCCTGACTAAGTCTTTATGTTTCCGCAATCCTAACACAGTGCTGGTGCATAGCAGGCATGCAACATGTATTTCTGGAATAGATATTTGCATCGAGGAAGGAATGAAGCTGCTGACCAGAGACGAAGAGAGGCATCACCCCAGCCACGCACCTCCCACTGGAGCTGCCCGAGGCCCATCCTCCTGGCCAGGCCTCCCTGGCCCACCTCTCAGGGCAGCTAAAGGGGGTCTTACTGTCATCCTCTCCTATTCCTGGCCTTTAAAACAACAAGTTTGTCTCTGAATAAACTAAAGAGCAAGAGAAGAGGACACATGTCAATCAATGTCAACTCCTCTGCCCATGGTTGGCACCAATCCAGCTGCGGCATGTTCGTGACCGTCACCTCCCTCAGGGAGGGAGACACTCACCACAACAGAATCTTTTATCTTTTTCACTTGTTCTCTTTTGCAGGACACTGATGGTCAGGTCTGCTTCCTCAGAGCAACTGCTCACAGAGACACATGCCCTGGTGGCTGCAGCCTGGCCTGAGATGAGACAGCAAAGTCACAGTGTGGTGCTGGGACGCTGCTGAGGCGTTTGCGTGGAGAAGGTGCCCACAGTCTGATGGCTGAGTGGCTGCTGGGGCATTCCCACCCTCGGATGCACCTCTGGCCTTGGCAGCTCTCAGAGAAGGAGACTCTGCTCACCTAGAGCCCCACAGGCACAGAGTCAGGAGAGCCCGCGGTTGCTCTTCCTCCAACATGGCCACCCTATGCGTGGCAGAAAGAGCAGCTCTGAGCCAGCACCCAGGAGCTGGGACCACAGCAAGGACCGAGGAGAAGCTGAGAGAGGTGTGCCTGAGGGCCCCCTCACCGAGGCTGCCCTCGCTGCCCCAAGCCCATCACCAGTGCACGGTAGCAATGCCCCCCTGGGCCAGGCACTGCATTCTCGGACCCAGGAGCACGCTCAGCTCACCACACCACCATCCAAAGCACAGCACAGGCCACAGCTGTGAGCCTGAAGCACCCACTTGATCACTTTCCTGTTGACTTTGCACCACTCTTATCCATCACATTGAAACAACCCCACGTGTCTACTTCAGGATACACGTCCAACACATAAGGATGTATGTCCAACACCTTAGAGAACAGGCCTTCGGATCGGGGCAGTGAGGACCAGAAAAAATAAATACAACAAGAGAGCCCAGCTCAATTGCTGACAATAATGAGTTTAAGAACAGATTAACTCAACCCTGCAGCTGCAGACCAACAAAAAAGCTAAGAAGCTCAAAGGTTTCTCTCTCGCTCAAAGTAATAGAGACGGGAGTGCAGGATCTGGTCATGGAGGGTGGGACGTGTCCTTTCTGCAGGGCAAAGGCAAAGCTGGCACCATGTTTCATGGAGGCCCCTGAAACGGCTCTCATGGGCAGAGGCTATTCTGGGAGCTGGGACTGTCCCACCCACGGCCATCCCATACCCACGACTATGGCCACCACAGAGCATGACATGCATCCAGGGAGCAGGGACGTCTCTCTTCTCTGGGCGACCCCTCAGTGCTGTCTGCCATGCTCGTGACAATGCACTTCGGCACCACCACCTAAGTTCACGGCCGGGGCCAGGGCGGGTGCTTATTAATAATCTTTCGTTGACACATGTCCCAAGAGGATTTCAAGCTACCTTGTAAAGGGTAAGAGTTACTGAAACCTGTAATGGCCCAGCTAATAAACACCCCAGTTTAGGGGAGAGTAATCACCCGATTGCTTTCCTATGATTACTATGTATTTTCATTGCCAAAAGATGCAATACAATTTCATGGTTACTTGGCCCTGTAAAATAGAAATACCCCCACATTTTAAGATATGAAAAGGTTTATAACCAAGATACTGTCAGTTCAAGAATGAGCCCATGGTACAAATGAGTCAATTCATGACAAAATTTAATTTCAGGAAAATTAACTCGATAAAGATGCCACGATTGTACTTAAAGTTTTAATGTCTATTAGGAGTTGCAGGGAGCTGGTGCAGAACCAAGGGCGAGCTGATCCATTCCCGGCTCCTCAACATGCGACTGACTTAATACTTAATTTATTCGTAATGGGGACAGTATTACAAGGAACTCCGTGTTTAATGAGGGGGCCTGGGTCTTGAAAGCCTAACCAATCACAAAAATGGAGAGTGTTCATAGTTTACGGGACATTAAGTTTTGTTTCCTGTGACACTACAGAGAGCACTCGGGCCCCAGACTGACAGCTCCTTTAACGAGCAGCCCACGGCGAGGCTTTACGTCCCCACATGTGGTACTGGCCAGAAATGCTGTAGCTGCCACATACCTAGAAAAGCAAAACCAAAGCAGGGGGTTTGAATGACAATCTACTGACCAGTAATAATCTCTGTAGTGAACATCACTAGACTGTGCAAGCTGCAAAAAAAATGAAAAGTCAAAACACAGGGCATCAGAGCCACAAAACACCCACACCCACTGTGGGGCACACTGACCAGCAGCCAGCCTCAGAAACACAGCTGTGGGTTATTGTTCTAGATGATTCATATGAAAACAAGCTCAGAATAAGAGGCCTGTGGGCGTGGAGGCCCAGCCGGCACCCTGTCCTCTGGGAAGAATGCATCCAGGCAACCGTCCTGCAGGGAGGGGCTGACCACAGAGACCCCCCCAGGCCCTCCCTAGAGGTCCCCAGGCCTTCCATGGACGTCCAGGGTCAAGGCTCTGATGTGGAGCCCAATCCAGTGCCTGGCCCTTTGCTGCCTCATAGCAAGGCCCGCTGCCCAGGAGCTCCCCGACCCCAGCACCCATCTCCAAAGGCCGCACCCCCTTCCCAGAGCCTTGCGTGCAGCCCAGGAAGGGCCTCACTGAGGTAGAAAGCCTGCCTCTTGGGCGTAAGGATGAAAACCAGCCGTGTGCCTCTGTCTTCCGCACTCTGTAGGGATTTCATTCCTAATCCCACATAATGGTGCCTGCTATTTGCAACTGATGATGAAAGGCCAGCACTAAACCCCACAGCACGGCCTCGGCTTCAGCAAACATCTCGAACAAAATGAAAAGGTGCTAGAATAAGTAATGGGACACTCAAGGGAACAAAGGTGGCTTGTTCCAGAAAACTCAATCTCCTGAAGAAATGAATTTCATCAAAGTAGGTGGAGAGTAGAGAATTTCCTATTGCACGGAATCTATCTGTGATTTTTTAAAAATCTTTATTATAAGTAACTCAAAACATAGACAATGTGTGAGTCCTGAGTGTGAATGTTTCTGGCAGAAGCGGCTCAGGCTCATGGCAGTTGCAAGCGTTACTCACCACGCTCCCAGGACACTGCTCAAGATGCAAATTGCCAGCCGGCACTGGGGACACTGTCAGCACAATTGGAATGGAACTCAGCTACAAATACGACAACGTAAAGTTCTTTTCCCTGTTTTACATCTAGTCAGATGACAAGAATGCCAGAAATGTACTTCTGAAAGACCATGCTGCAATTGAGAAGATGCTTTGAAGGCAAAATCAAACGCAGCACCCAGACCCAGGGCAGAGCACGACAGGAGCCGGCCCAGGCTCCCGGCTCCGCAGGGACAGCTCACCTGGTAGGTGTCCCACAGGCGGATGGTGCAGCGGAGGGGCAGCTCCCGCATCAGCAGGTTGTTCATCCAGCGGAAGGCAAACTGCAGGTATCTCACCTCGTGCTGGTCCAGGTGCCGATGGACTTGCTCTGTGCAAAACAAACACAGGCCCCGAGGCCATCAGCGGAGCCCTCCGGAGGCCCCCCGGCAGCCAGGTCCTCTGTGCCCGCCGCAGAACCCCACGCCAAAAGCACATCCCCCAGCGACCTGAGAACTAATTCTATGAGTGGAAAACTTCACAGTTCACTGTTCTTTAAGAAAAGCAAACGATGGCGCTGCTGATGGTGAGGACTGGAACAGCCGCCACAGCTCCCAGTGCTTTGTGTCTCCACACTCGGGTGCCTCACAGCCACGGCCCCCGGCGACGAGCAGGGCTGCTCCTGTCTCACGGACCACAGCGCGCAGGGTGCGGGGGAGCCCAGATCGACGCCACGGCCGCGTGGCTCCTCAGACGCGCACTCTTTCCCCTGCTCCAGGGCAGGTCCTCAGGCCCAGACTGGGGTCCTGCGAGGGCTCAGAGAGAAGACGAGCTCGCCAGCTGGCCAAGACTGACTCAGCCCCACGCAGGGAAAGTGTTCTGCCTGCACCTGCACCCAACTGTGCAGTGGGCGAGTGAGACAGGTCCCCAGGCCACGGGCCAGGCGGCCTCTGGATTCCAGGTTTGGGGCATCTGAAGAGGCCAGCGTTACTGAGTGTCATTCCCCAAAGCACGAGCTCGCCTCAGCCACGTGCTTTGTCTTCTCATCGAGCCGAGCCACGGTGGGCAAAGAATCTACAGTCTTGGCTTTAGATCCTGCACTGCTGCCTCCCCGCCCTCTGCGGAGCTGTCACCACCTGCAGAGACAGGCATCCCGCTCTGACCTGGTAACACCTGCGGAGACAGGCACTGTGCTCTGAGCTGTTAGCACCTGCGCAGACAGGCATCCCGCTCTCAGAAGCTCCAAGGTCTACGGCCCCTGGACCCGTCGCCCCAGGGGGCAAAGACTCTGGCAATCCTGGTGACTACCCTCCTGTTGTCCGGCATTCCGCCCACTCTGGGGTTCCCCTCTGAAGGGCCTGGGAAAGTTTAGAGCCATTTTATTAAAACAAGTAATTGTCACCTAATTGTTCCAGATTGTGAACTGGCTGTTTTTACTCAGGGCCCACCCTCGGGTTGCGGGGAGCCCTCCTGCCGCACGCCTCGTCCCTCGCCCCACTTCTCCAGGCACAGCACCCCTCTCCACTCACCTGCCATGCCCCGCCCTGCCCTGAGAAGGGACCCTGAGTAAACTTCACGGGTTCCCCATTCTTCCAAAGAAAGTTCTGGGACTGGCACATGAACAAATGTAAGAGAGAAGCTAGTGTTGTGCCCGCTGGTTTGTTTTCACTCAACATTAATGTGCAATGTTTCAGAAACAAGCAAACAGCGGGGACGGGAGGTCCGTCCTGCTAGGGTCCCACAACTTATGCACCAGCAGCTCTGCGGAGCACGCGAGAGCCTGGCGGGCTGCAGGCTTGGAGCTGCTTCGCCAGAGACGGGAGGCTCTGCTGGGCTGGCCCCAGAAAAGCACAGACAGCTCTGGTCCCCATGCTGGGCCCTGCCGTGAAGGGAGTCAGTCCCTTAACTGTCTCTGCCCTCACTGTGGCCCTCCTTCCCCAAGCCACTGTCCTGACCAGAACACTGGTCACTGAACACTGACCAAAACAAACACACTAGGAAGGATTCCCGTGGGACCCGGTGTGGGGACACGTTGGGGACAAAGCCCTGGTGCCTGCTGTGGAGTAGATGCGGCAGGACAGCTCAGCTACGAGAAGACAGTGCGTAAGCGCTAACCTGCGCATCCTGGGACAAGGCACCAGGGAGGCGGGGCTGCCTTGCTGGAGGCCCCCCCCCGAAACTCTCCAGAGGGCTTCCCAGACCAGGCAGCTGCTGAGACCCCAGAGGCCCCCACACACCCTCCACCCTGTGCTGCCTCCACAGGAACAAACTCGGGGACCGAGGGCTCTAGGCCTGGCGGAAGGCGGCCCCAGGAAGCAGGCAGGATGGAGGCATGGGCGGCGGAGTGGCCTGCGGGGGCTCCTCCAGCCGGCGTCCGCCCGCCCCAGGTCCTCAGCCAGTACAGACAGGGGCGTGCCGTTCTGTGTTGTGAAGGGCCCTGGCACACGCCCAAGCATGCCCCGTAGACGTCCACGTTCCCACATCAGCAAATCCCACCTGCCCCCACCCCACCCGAGAAAGCTTCCGAAGGAGAACGCTCTGGTGAGACAGGGGCTGGAAAGGCTGGTGCTTGGTGTGAGCCACGGAAGCAAGCAGGGCCACATGAGGGCAGTAAGGACAGACGGCCCTGAGTGACGGAAAATGTCATCTTTATACCAAAACCAAAACAAATGCGTACTATGGCATCAAGTCAACTGTCAGCAGTTTCTAGGACAAAACCTCAGAGTGCAATGAAATCTCATCTTCGCGCTGGGCCCCTCCGAGCTCCGCGGCCCAGAGTGCCCAGCACGAAGCCCGGGTCATCTCCCCGCTGGGAGCCAGAGACGCTGCAGCGCAGAGACAGCGGGCCTGACGCCAGCGCAGCGGGGCTCAGCAGTGACCTCACGGCTCCCTACAGGCTGCGCTGCGCTGTCCTCACCTCCATCCCCATCGTAATCGTCATCATCATCCTCTGCCTCAGTTTCCTCATCGCCATCATCTTTATCGTCCTCCCCCTACTCTTTCTCTTCCTGCTCTTCCTCATTATCACCATCATCATCCTCATCCTCCTCTTCCTTCTTCTATCATAATCCTGCTCATGCTCCTCCTCTTCCTCCTCACCTTCCTCATTATCCTTCTCCTCATCATCACCATCAGCTTTATCCTCTTCTTCTTCCTCCTTATAATCCTCCCCCTCCTCCCCCTCCTCTTCCTCACCTTCCTCATCCTCATCTTCCTCCTTATCACCATCATCATCTTCCTCCTCCTTCTCCTCTTCCTCTTCATCTCCACAGTTGTTAAAACACAGACTCTCATCTTGACTTTTTCAATGAGAATCTTGGCAGAGGACTGAAAAATTCCTCCAGAAGATCCTTCCGTGCCAGCCACGCCCCGGCACTAGGAACTCCTCTCGGGCGGCCACACGGGACGCAGCCCCGCGCAGGCTGGCAGGGACGGAGGGAGAAGGGGCCCAGGCTCCCGCACAGGACGTCCCCACTCCAGGGGCTCCATACCAAGGAAAGCGCTCGTGTGTGTGACCAGAGGCAGCGCCAGCATGTCATTTACTTAATAGCTTTCTTCTCATCAATTTATGCTTGATTAAATACACTTATTTTTAAAATAAAACTAATTTCACTACCAAGAAACACTCCCACCTGCTCTGATGGTGGGCAGGGCAGAGCAGCGTGCAAACCACGTGAACCCCGTGGAGACGCTGGCAGGCCCCGCCAGCCTCGGCGGCTGTTCCTCACACAGCTGCACGATAGAAGGACAGGAGACCAAAGCCGACACAGAGACTCTCTGTGTCCCTGGACTTTCAGCTCGGTGGCACTTCCTACCATGAGGGGTGTCATCACCACACGTACTAGCAGCTCCCTCCACGGCCCGCAGCGTGAGAAACACTGGCCCGCACGAAGCTGGCAGCCCAGGAACAGCAGCGGAGCCCCCACCTCTCTTCTCAGCCCTCACGCCTGGGCCCCCGGCCCCGCCCAGTGCGATGTTACTCACACGTGCAGACACCTACGCAGCTCCCTCAGACGCCCCGCGCCCCAGCCTTCCCCTCGTCTTGGTGCTGCAGACACTCCCACCGAAGCACCCGCCACTGTGGAGTGCGCACGACTGCTTAGCGCCCAAGCCCATCCTGGGATGAGAGCCGGTCAGGGACAAGCACCACGTCTGCGTCACCGTTTCTCCAGCCCCGGGAACACACCACGTGCCTAGGAGGTGCCTGTCAGCCGAATGAGTTAACGCGGTAAGCAAACAGGTAACTGAAAAGCTGAATGAACGCCCAGTTTGCCAGTCCCTCCTGCACTTCCGTGTCTCAGCATGGCAATGCACTCAGACGTTGAGTTCTTTTTAAAGAATTTGTTGAATTGTTTCTAACCTGAAATTATCCGCTACTATGACACTGAACCGGTGGACGTTCCAAGGGCCCTGAGGTGGTTCCTCTGCCGAGGCCTGACCTCTGCCTGTTCCCCAGGAGGGCAGAAGTCCTCAGGACGGATGGCCAGCCTGTGCACCCAGCCACTGCCATGGGGAGCTCTGATCAACATGAAATTCAAATCTGATGAACACCCGAAAACCAGCAGTTTAGAAAATGACTAAATTTACTGGACAAGCCTCTTTTGCACAGAAAAGAGGAAAGAGCTTCCATGAACATGCAGTTGGCTGCCGAGGGACAGCAGGCTGGAACAACTGTGACAGCCCTGGAGAACTGTGCCCGAGGAAGGCAGGGCAGGTACCTGGCCCCTGAAGGGAGCACCAGGTTCCACTGGTCGCTCCCAGCCTGCAGTGCCGTGTGCACATCCGGGTGGCAGTGAGCGCTCAGTGCTGCCCTGCGCTGGAGCACAGCTCTGAGACAGGAACACGCACTGTGGCAGTCGGCCTGGGGCCTCTGGGACACACGGCCAAAGTGCCCGTCCCTGCTCAGCCGGCGCTGCCGTGGCAGAGCCCACCTGCACCAAGGCAGCAGTGGGCAGCCGCATGCTAATGATCAGGACAGACAAGCCGACTGCCAGTCACAAGTGTGGGTTCAAGAGAGTTCTGACCAGGGCTACAGAACCCTCGGCCTTCCGCACCCGCGCCTCCACGCCGCGCCCCGCGTGCTCTCACAGCTGTCCTCAGCGGAGGGACCGCTAAGCTCAGTCTACAACAAGGGCCATGAGCTAAGCACTCGCTGGGCCAGGCCCTGGGCCCAGCACGGGCATTCCCTGATAGACAGTGACTTCCTCGAGGACAGGGACCTTGTCTGGGCCCAGAGACTGGCACCAAGCCAGGCCATGGCCTGTGGCACATGATGAGTGCAGGGCTCATGTGTGCTAAACGGGCAGTCCGTGCCCGGAGCCACCTCTCTCAGAGGAGATCCGTGCATGGGGTGATGCGGGGAGAGCAAGCACCGCACAACTGCAGCCTGATCCGCCCGCCCGGAGCCCCCGCAGCCTATCCGAGGACAAGGTCCTCATTTTACAAAGTGGGAAAACAAGCAATGCTAACATGTGCCTGGGAGGCAGGTGACACCTTTTCTAAAGCAAACTGGCAAGAAACAGATTTGAAAAATTAAAACACATCTTTCTGGAACATCTATAACTTACCTAGAGTAAAAATTAACCCTTCTGCCCCGCTTGCAGAGGCTGAAAGGTAGTAGAGTGCAAACTCGGGCAAACCCCTCTCCATGGGACGCCGGCTTGGCAAGAAGGAGCCCACCGCAGCCAGAGCAAGATGCTGGTCGCCCTGCCCCAAACTCCCACAAGCAGCCCCTCGAAGGGGCCATGTGCCTCCTCCCCTGACCCTGGGGGATCCCTGACCCTCACCTGTGAGGCAGGGCAGGAGAGGCAAGCTGCCCAAGGTGCACGCCAGACTGCAGTCCAGATGGGACCCAGGACTGCCCCCTCAATGCCCCTGAAATAACCCACAGTCAGATCAAGGCACAGACCCACCCTCGTGTCTCTGAGCACCCACACTCTGAGCACAGCCGCCCACCCTCCACAGAGCAAGAGCACCTGGCCACGAGGAATGACCAGAAAGCCTGACATGGCATTAACCCCCCAAATCCCTCCCAGAACGGAGGTCTCCCCATGCATCAGTCCACCGGCGAAGAGTTACCAGGGGCCCTCTGAGTGCCAGGGCTGCCTTGAGAGCAAAGCTTCAGGGAAGACAGGCTGCGTCTTGCCCTCCGGGAGCTCAGCAACTGGTAGGAGATTCAGCCTTGAGGTGACAAGGAGTCTATTTCAGCAGAATTACCAAATATGACTGAGGTCCCCAACCCCCGGGCCACAGCCCAGTATCGGTCTGTGGCCTGTTAGGAAACGGGCCGCATATCACCGCCTGAGTTCAGCACCACGTCCCCCCAACCCACGACACCACTGCCCACCCTGAGTCTGTGAAAAAATTGTCTTCCATCAAACCAGTCCTGGTGCCAAAAAGGTTGGGGACCACTGGAATATGAGTGTCCTGAGTGCTTGGCCTTTTCTTCTGCCCAACACAGGATCTTCAAGTCTGGAAAAGAGCTAAAAAGGCGAGTCCATGCCCATCTGGTGGTGATGTCAGCCTTGGTGTGAGATGAGAAGTGGCCCTAATGAAGTCCCTTACAGTGAGTGCTCCATTGGGTGACCCCAACACAGTCATGCTGACCGGCTCTGTTCTGGGGACAGTGCAAATCCCTCTGCGGACTGGAGAGGAGCATCCTCCATACAGGAGGTGGCGGCTCTTCCAGTGACTCCGCAGCCACTCTGGGGTGGGTGACGAAGACTGACAGAGTGGCCAGCACTGGCTCCCCAGCCACCTCTAACATGCAGAATGAAGTCCTGGCGAAGCTGCCTCCTCTTTTGAACATGTGAAAAATGGACTGCTAAACTCTAGGCATCACTTTCAATATATATACATCAGAGCTGCAAATGTATATGCCAAAAAGATTCATTTTTCTTATTTTATAAGTAATTGTGAGCAGATGCTCTTTCACTGATAAAGGTAATTTGGTTAGCAATACTTCTGAATTCAGAATTTCCATTTCACTGGAAATAAGAGTGTACATACAATGAATGAGCAGGCAGACGTAATTATTGTCATATTTCAGGCTGGAGATATTTTTTCCCTGAAGCCCTCTGTGGCAGGGCAGGGCGACATTATTGTCGTAAAGTCTCAGGAAGAGACTTGTCATATTAGGAGGGAGAAACAACCACAATATTTGTTGAACACTTTTCTCAGCACTTTAAACAGCAGATCTACAGACCGAGAATTCTGCTGAAACATCTTGTCTTCTTGATTAAAAATAAAAATAAATTATGCGAACACATTGTGTCCCAGGATTTATGCTAAAAAGGAAAAAACATGTATCCCATTGACTTAGCATAAAAAAACACACTGTTTATGCAGGACCAGACACTACTTAGATTTATTTGCCCAAAGAGGAGGCATAATTGCTCACACTTAGCTACCTGACAAAGAAAACCTTTCAAACCCCCTGCACAAAGCTGAGAACAGACATGAATACATCATGCTTTTGCTGGGAAAGGCATGAATAGGCTTTGATTGGGGGGGAAGATTTCAATTCTCTAATCAGTTAAAAAGATAAAAAAGAACAAAAGCAAGAGCCACTGACAGTGAGCGTGGGCCTCTCTGCAGCCAAGAAGCCTCCTGTTCTGAGCTCCCCCACCCTCCTGGCTTGCAGGATTTGGTTTATGTTATGCTAACTATAAACAGCTAAAAAAAGGCAGGTCCCAGATAGAGGCAGGGTCAGGCCGCACTCACCAGCCAGAGGACCATGGCCCCCGCTGCGCCCCAGGGGCAGGATGAGGAGCTGAGACTGAGGGTGGGAAGCAGCAGGCCCAGGCGCCGCAGCTCCAGGAGGGGAGAGGGAAGCAGCAGGGGCTGGCGGCTGCAGACAGAGCACAGAGCAGGGCTGCACTGTGGCCACACACAGAGGCCTCCAAGGGGACAGAGGGCCTGGGCTGGAGGGGGACAGGGCAAGGAAATGGGGGTCAAGGGACAGCAGCAGGATCCAGGACCTGCGGCTCCACTTTCCAAGCACAGGAGACTCGCCGACAAATCCCCGCGAGCCAGCAGACGGCCGCACCAGGAGCCGCGGCCAGGAGGCCCCGGCAGGTCTTCTCCCTTGGGCTGGACATCAGTGGACAGTGGAAAGGCCTTGGGTTTTAGAGTCAAGTGAGCCTGGGTTCAAATCTCACGTCTGCTTCTGGAAAGTTCTCTGAGCTCTCAAGGCCTCCAGGTCCTCCCATGGAACACAGCAAGAGTGCCAGAGCCTCACAGCCCTCTGGGGGAAGTTCCTGGAGTGGTGGCTGCCAGGCAGGGGGCTTGTCAAGGGCGTCAATCCCCTCCTGCCTGCTCTCAGGGCTGGACCAAGACCGAGAGCAGGAACACAGCAGAAACGTGTCAGGGAGTCCACGCGGGGGGCTCCAATCGCAGCAAACCCTGCTCTCTACTGCACAGCCGGGCCGGCCTCCCCTCAGCATCTCAGCCAACCAGCCCCGGAGCAGACGCTTCTGCCCTGAGGCCTGGGACCAGCGGGCCCACTGCAGGTTCCCTGCAGACTCTTCAGCCATCACGACACAGTGAGCAAACGACAGAGGGGCTTGAGGTCAAAGAGGATTAAACACACGGCGACTTACTGAAAAAACAGAGGCAGAGAGTTTGCTGATGCAAGATACAATGAAAAGAAATGAGAGCATCTGGATCTGTTTATACTTTTTTTAACTGTGCAATAAACCCTTCATGTTTTCCTGTCATGGAAGGTACACCGTCGGTACATACACTCACTAAATTTACCAAATTCAGTCCAACTTTACAATATTTATCTTGAAAGTTGTTGAAGACTATCTATTCCCCATGTTCTGTTTGCAAGAGTGCCCAAAGCTAGTAACTCCTGATAGCAAAGAAAATCTTTAAAAAAAAAAAAAAAAAAAAACAGAGGCAAGAGAGACAGCGCTGCAGGCCAGGGCTGCGCCAGGATCGGACAGGAGAAGAGCAGCCCACCCTCACTCACAGAGGGAAGAGTGTCAGGACAGGGCTTCCAGCAAACGGCCACCCCAGCCAAGAACCAAGGGCCGTCCGCTCTGGCTTTGGCCAGAGGGAGGAGGGCTGGGATTCCAGCAAGGTCTGAGCTGACAGTAAACACCACAGGCCAGGAGGACTGGTACTGCAGGTGCCTCCGTCTGAGCCATTCCTGAGGCACAGGCCACACCGGAGGCTGACCGGGATGAGGATCATCCATGTGCACGGCCGTCCCCATTAACGGCGGCTGCCCTGTCCTACTGCACGCACACGTGTCCGCAGGGAACCTGCTCCTTACAGTACACACGGCTACATTTCAATGATGATCATGTCTGACAAGAAAATGTGTTTTCCTCCAAAATTAGGATGGAAATCAACTGGAAGTGAGATTTGTTTAGAACATTTTAACACCACTTCAGGAATGTGCTGACGATGTAAAGAGAGAAATCCCAAGCTCTGGTACCCGCTCCTGTGCCAGGAGCCAGGACCCCAGCTAATCCCACAGGGGCCTGGAGAGGCCAAGACACAGGGCTCTCCAAGGAGGCGCCTGGCAGCCCTTCCTGGAGCGCGCAGGAGGCAGAGAGAGCGGGGAAGCTGGTCCCTCGGAGGGGCGTCTGCAGCGCCACACGCTGAGATGAGCCGCACTGCGAAGATTCCAGGGGCCGCCATACGCCAAATCTGAAGTTTCTCGTATAACAGAATCAGACTGGCCTGCGGCCCTGGTTCTGGGAAGGAGACCCTAAATCTTGGGCTGTTTTTGTTATGCTAATGAAGCAACTCCTGCTGGCTCCTAATAGCACCCAGACTGGGACTGGTCACCAGAAAGACCACGCAGGCCCAGAACCCTGGAAGGGGAGGGGGGGCGCTGGAGACCGAGCTCCCCACGTGGCGTGATTCGGTCATCAGGCCGAGGTAGTGAAACCCAGGAGAAACTGCGGGCGCTAAGCAGTGGTGCTCCCTGGTTGGTGAGCACTTTGATGTGGCAGGAAGGTCGCACACACTGATGCCACGGGGAGTGATACAGAAGCTCTGCGTCCCCGGGACCCCTCCAGATTGTGTCCTCTGCTTCCCTCCACATGGCTGGTCCCCTTGTCCTGTATGCCCTTGTAATACAACTGTCATCACGAGTACAGTACCTTCCTGAGTCCTGTGAGCCATCCCAAGGAATCACAGACCCTGTGGGAGTCACGGACACCCCTGCATTTACAGCCAGCTGGTCAGAAGTGCAGGTGGCCTGGGGACCGCTGAAGTGTGGCCAGCCTGGCAAGTCAAGCAGGGGCAGTCTCGAGGAGGACTGGGCCCTCAGCTTGCAGAGTCTGATACCAACTCTGGGTGGTTGCACCAGGATGGCATTGTGGGATACCAAGTCCAGGTACAGACCAAATACTCCTGCCACCATTGAATGGCCCCAAGGGCCGAGATCCACACAGATAGCACAGCACAGGCCAAACAGCAAATGCATTCCTTTAAAATAACTTCTCCAAGGCTAACATTAACACCAATGCCATGCCACACAACTGCCTCTGCGCAACGATGGGGGTGAAGACACGTCAAAAGGCACAGTGAGCTGTTCGCAGCAGGCAGGACTGATGTGGCGGCCGGCACTACCCCAGGAGGACAGGAGGAGGTCACACCGGACCCATTCCCGGGCTGTGGGGCACAGAGGCGCTACCATGCACTCGCAGAACCTCGGTAAACATGAGCTCAGGATAAAATGAAGACTCCTGGCAGATTGTAAAGAAACAGCGTTTAACTGACACCACAACACACAATCTTTTCATCTCTAGAGAGGTATTAAGATATATTTTTTTGACAGTAACGTAATCTAAAATACAAGTTCTCCAAGAACTGCATGGAGGTGACGTAATGAGGCACTAAATAATTCTCACTCACAGACGTGCTCACGAGCTTCTCCACAACCCTCCAGAGCACGGCCACCTCCAAACGAGGAGAGGATGCAGGTGGCAGCGCGGCTTCCTGGGGTGCCTGAGGCTCCGGGGGCACTGACCACGTGCCACCAACTATAGCGTGTGGCCCTCCTCACCCCTAACCAGCCAGGACCCTGAGGGTGGACACAGGCCTGGGAAGAGCAGTGGGCTGGACGGGCCAGGCGGGCTCAGCCTCAGCTCCATCCCACCCGCTCTTCCGGAGGGTCCTCCGGGATTCAGCGTGTCTTCTATTACCTTAGCAGCATCATTTGAAGAGCAGAAAGTTGTAATTTTGGCAAAGTCCAATTTATAGGTCAAATTTTTCTCCAATGTTTCAGAGTTTTAGCGTCATTCTAAGGAACTTGGGTGCCTATCTCAAGGTCACAAAGATTTTCTGTTTTCTCATAGAAGTTTTAAAACTTCAGGCTTAAAACACAGGCCTTCAATTCATTTGGAGGTAATTTTTTAACATGGTGCGAGGTATGGATCCAAATTCCTTCCTTTGACATATAAATATCCAACTGTAACTGCTCCATTTGTGTAAAATATATACATATATACACCATACAACAAATACGTGCTTTTCTGAATTTCTTTTGTACCTTTCTGGAACTCAATTGGCCACACACGTATGGTTCTATTTCTGAACACGCCCCTCTTCCACTGACCCCTCCCTCCGTCTGTCTCAGTGCCAGCAGCACACTATCTCAACGTTCTTGGAATCGGGTAGGGTTACTCCTCCCGCTGTGTTCCGTACGAATCTAAACCCTGGCTTGTTGATTTCTACAGGAAAGTACAGTGGGATCTTGATGGGGATCAAGATGAAAGTACGATCAGTTTGGGGGGAACTGACACTTAATACTCTTGCAGCTTCTGATCCGTGAACGTGTCCAGGTCATCTTTTATCTCTCTCAGCATTGTTTTGCAGTTTTCAGTGTGCAGGCCTATCAGTCTTTCGCCGTCGCGTTTCCCTGCATATTTCATATTTTTATGCTATTGTGAATAGTATGGCTCATTGAATTTCAATTTCTAATTTTTCATTGCTAGTATATAGAAATGTAATTTGTTTTTGTATATGGATATTATACCCTGAAACCTCAATAAATTCTTATTTGTTCTAGCAGCTTCTTTTCAAAAAAGATGATCATACTGTCTACAAACGAAGACAGTCCTTTCAGTCCGGAAGCCACATGTTTGTGTGTATGTACATGTGTACGAGTGTACGTGGTGTTTGGTTGTGCCTCTCTGCACTAGCTAGAACAGCGAGCATACATGCTGAACGTGGTGAGGAAAACCGTTGTGTCGTGCTCCTAATCTCAGGGGAGGCGTCCAGTTCACACCATTTTACACAACGTTAGCTACTGGTCTTCGTAGGTGCCCTTTACCAAGCTCGGGAAGTTCCTGTCTACTCCTAGCTTACTGAGAGTTTTTACTAGGGAAGGATGTTAAATTTTGTCAGATGCTTTTTCTGGCTATATTGAGATGATTTTTAGGGGATGATTTTATGTTCTTCTTTTAAAATGTTAATAATAATGAATTACATTGATTTTTTTGAACAGTTAAATCAACCTTGCACTCTGGGATAAACCACACGTCATCATGATACACATTGCTGGATTTGATTTGCTAAAATTCTGCTCTGGATCTTTCCATCTTGTTCATGAAGGAGACCGGTCTATTGGCCTCTTTCCTTGCAATGCCTTTGGTTTGGGTATCAGGGTGTCATAGAAATGCTGTCATTGTAGAATGAACTGGAAAGTATTCCCTTCTGTTCTATTTTTATGTCTCATCTGTTCTTTGTTCCTCTTTTCTTCTTTCTTTTTGCCTCCTTTTATATTAATTGAGCATTTGCTATATCTACTTTATCTCCTGTGTTAGCTTATCAGCCATGCCTCTTTGTCCCATTGCTTTAGGGCTTATAGTATATATCGTTAGAGACAGTTATCACGGCTTACCTGTAATTATTATTATACAGCTTCATGTGCTATACAGTAAAAAAAAACCCTAGGACAGTCTGCCTCTGTTTCTCCCTCTGCCAACATCTGTGCTTTTGTCTTCTTCATCGTCACAGATCCACATTTTCATCTGGCATCTCTTCCTTCTCCCTGAAAATCTACCTGTTGCATTTCTTGTAGTGCAGACATCCTGCTGGTCTGGCGATGAATTCTTTCAGATTTTATGTGTCTAAAATGGCAGTTATTTCACCTCCGTTTTTGAAAGATTTTTTTTCCTGGCTAACAAGGTTTTTTTGTTTGTTTTTGTTTTTCTTTTTAGCAGTTCAAATACATTGCTCCATTGTCTTCTGGCTGCCACTGTTTCTAATGAGAACTCTGTTGTCATACTTACCACTGTTCTTCCTGTATGTCTTTTTTCCTCTGGTTGCTTTTGATACAGTCTCTTCGTTAGTGGTTTTAAGCCATTTGCTTATGGTATGTCTTCATCTGGTTTTCTTCATATTTCGTCCTTGGTCTGCATTCATTCTCATTCTCATTCCCGAAAGGGACCCACAGGGCCTCAATCACTTCTCTGTGTTGCTTTCTCTTCCCTCCCGCTTCAGTCCTGTGAGCCCAGCTGCCTCAGTGTCCCCAGACTCCCAGCTCTGTCTACACTCAGGGACACCAGCAGGCTCCTCCTGGCACCATGGCCCAGAGACTGTCCCCAGCCCGAGAGTCTGGCCAACCCTAGCGCTCACCTTGTACTCCTCCCTCTCAGGGATCACTCTGTTGCCTGACGTCCCATATCTTAAAAACCATGGTTTGACATACTGTACTCAGTGTTCTAGCTGATGCAGACAGCAACGTGAATCTGGCTCCTGAAAATGTCAACCAGACCTTCAGAAGGACAGAGTGTCATCAAACCTGAAAACTTCCTTGTTCAGGGACCATTAAGGTCAATGCTGACCGGAAACAGGTAAAATTCCCAACATTTGGTGCTCATTTACCTGATCAGGTTTAAATGAACTACAGCGGCTATGTTTTGTTTGTTTTTTAATTAAGTGGATACTTTTCTGTATTTGAGGAAAAATGTCCTGCAGGTGGAGGCAAGCGCGGCGAGACTCTCCTTAGACTCCTTTCCACAGCTGCTCAGCCCTGCCCGCATGTGCCACGGCGGGCAGTACTTGCGGCCACACTCAGCACTTACACCACCACTGATCTATGAGCTCAGTCTCTGGGGGTCCAGACCCCAGGCAGAGCTCAGCTGGGTCCCCTTCTCAGGGCTCCACAAAGCTGCCATCAGGGCTGTGTCCTCACCTGGAGGGCTGGTTAGGAAGGAACCTGTTTCCACGCCCATCCAGGCTGTTGGCAGGATTCATCTCCCGGCAGCTCTGTGACTGAGGACCCTGCTCTCGACTCGCTAAGGGCTGGAGGCTGCCGGGGGTCCCTGCGCTGTGCTTCCCCAGCTCACTGCTGACTTGAGGAGCACGAGGAGACTCCCCAGCCCCGTCTGCCGAGATGGAGTCTCACACAACACAGCGTGACTACGGGACTGACGTCCCACCACCCGTATTCCACTGAGCAGAATCAAGTTCTGGTTTCCCGAACCACAGGAGAGGGGATTACACGGAGGCATGAGCACCAGCAGACGGGGCTCAGTGGCAGCCACGGCACTCATTCACACATTTGGCTTTGCAGGAGAAAAGCCACTTGACGCCCTGTGCACCCCACCGTGCTCCCCTCTGCAGCACAGCAAAGGAGAAGGGTCGGGGTTCACCCGAGACTCCGTGGAAACCCAGGGACGGCTGTGAGGCAGGAGAGAACAGGAACGCTCTGCTTTGCTGACGGCTCCACACCAACAGGCAAGGCTTGTTTAAATGGAGAAGTAGAGGAAAAAGAAACTCCCGGCTAAACAAACACAAATGACTCAGATAAACAAGTCATCCCATCAGCAGTAAGAAATCCCTGATACAGCCCAAACCTACAATGAAGATGAAGATGTAGAGCTTTCCCAGAAATATTCCCTCTCCTGGCATATTTTAAGACTGAGAATACTGCCACGACCAACGTTCATCTAGGCTGTGGCCTGGATCACGGAGCCCCCCACCGCCTGCTGCTAGTCAGCACCTACCCCTCTTTCAGGACTCAGCTCAGCATCCCTGCCCCCTTGAAGCCCTTCCTGACTTCCCTCCTCCCCAGAGAACTGACCTCCCGACCTCTGTGCCCCATGGGTAGCCTGGAGACCGCACGAGAGCACCTGTAACACCTCAGTGGCCTTGGTTTGCATGGCCGTCTCTCTCAGGCTGCGAGCTCATAATGACACAAACGCCTCTGGATTCCACTCCATGCTCGGGACCCAAAGGGCAAGACACAGCAAAAGTTTTCCATGAAAGATGGATGCATGCGTGGATGGGTGGATGCATCGACGGCTGAAGCGGGGGTGAGTGGACGGAGCAAGGGGGAGAGGGGAGGGGGGGAGGTGGGTCAGGGAGTGGATGGAGGCATGCTGGAGGGATCAGAGACGGGGCGACCCCAGCATGCCTACTGGGAAAGCGCCTTCCAAAGCGAGCCTCCCTGCTGCCCCTGCCACTCCCTCTGCCACCTGTAAGCCCACGGACTGCTCTGCGTGCCCCTGCAGCAACCCCTCCCCAGCAGACACCTGCGCAATGCCCTGACTTCTGCGTAGCTTTCTCTGGGCACCTGTTCAACGTGGTCCCTCACATCTCCTGTCCCAGCAACTACAGAATGTGACTGCTCTCATCCGTCCTCCCAGTCTGCCACCTAATTAGATAAGAGTTCCCTAAGAAGGACCTAGTCCAGCTCATCACCACCCACTCAGGCCCAGCAGACAGCGGGCACTTCACACATGCTTGCCAAATGTGTGAGGTCACTCACAGCCCAGTTTAGAGACCACTCAGCCTGACAGGGGCTGGGGACACAGGGTAGAAGAAGGATGCTGCCCCATCTGCCCAGTGCCCTGGGCAGCCATCTGAAGGCAAACTAACACAGACTTAGCATCCCTCCCTGCACCAGGATGAGTGTGCCGAGGCAGCGGGGAGACTGGCCGCTGCTGGCCTTGCTGGCTTCTGTGCTTCCGGACCGTGGGCCTGCCATACTGCAGGGGATGGACATCTGATGAATAACTGACTTCGAGGAGCGAGTGGGCTGTCAAGACCACACATGAGGATGGGGGAGGGAAAGGAGGACAGATTCCTAAGTATGCCACACACTTAATTCCTCTAGATGCAAAATGAGTGACAGATTAGGGCCCCAAGGACCAAGTGTGTATACACATCCGGACCACGGTATCACTCACCTTTATTTCCATCTCCCTGGGCACAGCCCTCCACCAGGAGCCATTTCTGATGATGCTGATAGCCCCGAAAGCAGGAGACATCACAGGGAACACAACCAAGGAACATCCAGTGCTGACCTGGTTCACGTATCTTCAGAGCCAAAGCCTGACATCCTCACTGCCTCACGCGGTGCTCAGTGGCATGTGCAAAGTGGCCACTCACTCAGCAGTCACTGACAGGTGATTTACCCACATCAATGTGTGTAGTTGGCCCAAGGGAGGGAGACAGTGGGACAGACAGACAGACGGGTTCCAAAAGGCGGGAGCGCAGAGCCCAAAGGAATGCAGAGAAGAGGCTTAGATTAAAGGTAGTCTGGCCAACACCTCTGGCTCCTCAGATTCCATCACAGTGGGGAGCCCTGTGCCCGTCCTGCACTGACCGAGACCGTGGCAACAGCGAATCCTGGGAGCTCAGCCACAGGCGACCACGGCGAGGCGTGGGGGTGGGGGACGTGGGGGGCGAAGACCAAGCCTCCGCCCGACACGACGCTAGCACCCACATCGGGGCCTGGGCTACTCTGCTGGGTGACGGGCAGGCCACCAAGGGCACCACCTTGCGGGCCCATCCAAGGTTCCCAGGGCCGAGACAGAGGGCATGTGTTCAGGATTTCACAGTGCCAACGCTCAGTGTAAAAGTTTCCACAATTTTAAAAACAAGGGCGCCTGGCATTACCTGGCAGGGCTGGACTCAGGTGCAGCGAGCAGGGACAGAGCCAAGAATGTGAGTTCGTGGAGCTTCAGTGCCTACTTCTGAGTGGCTCTGCCAACCCTGGAAGCATGTGGAGTGCAGGGGACCGGCAGAGGCCAAGGAGACCAGGCAAGGGTCTGCAGGGGCCTATGTGGCTGAAAAGCGGAGGCCGCCCCCATAAGGCCTGCAGAGGAGGAGGAAGGTGGCGTCAGGGAAGCCCGGGCTCCTCGGCTGCTGTGTTTGGCGCTCGGCCCGGCGGCCAGCTCCACAGGACAGCGTAAGGCCAAGAATCCCAGAGGCCAGTCTGGCCCGAGGAGCAAGGCTCCCCTTTTCCTGCCTGGCCGAGGCCACTGCAGAGCGGCTGGTGGCCAGAGCTGCTGGGCTTCCTGTCACTGCAAGTCCTTCCGTCCCGCCAGGCCTCCGTTCCTGGGTGCCTGGCCCTGGCTTTGCAGCTGCTGTTGCCAGTGAGGGGACGACGCAGAGCGGCCCACATCAGCCCTGCACGGCAGCCTGTGTGCAAGCAGAACGTCACGTGGGTGGTCACAGGACCACACGGTGCAGTTCCTTCTGGAGCTCTGTCTTCACACAGGGACGATGGGAGAGCAGCTAGAGCAGATCACTGAGAAGAACGACAGATTCAACCTGAACTGCAGGTTTCCTCGAAATTGGAAGGGAGCATCCAAGTGCAAAGGGGGCGTGGGCAGCAGTGTTCCCACACCTCTGTAATTCAATCATTCACATGCAGCTAAGCATAACTGTTCTTAGAACGCTTTCTGTACACCAAACGAAGAGAGACACCTTCCCCATGGGGCTTATGGCAGAAGGACCCTCTGTAGTCATGTGCTCACGTGGCTCCTTCCAAGCTCCCTTCCCCCAGCAGGAACCACATCCTGCTCTCAAAGTCACCAAGCTCACTGCCAACACCAGCCACCCTCAGCACCATGTCCTATAGCATGCTATCATCTGCTGGGTGCATGGGCGTGCAACTCTGGGATGGTGGCTCCATGCCCCTTATTTCAGCTTGGTCCTGGACACCCTGGTGTGTCACATTTGTTCCAGAGAGTGGCACCAGGAAGGCCTGGGCCCATGTGCACCAGTTACAAGCGGAGAGCCCGTGGGTCCACATTCTCTCTGCTTTGTGCCAGGAGAGTGTGCACATGCCAGGGAGGGTGCAACCACTGCTCACAGCCCTCAGGGTCCTCAGCCACCCGGGCAGCTCAGAGGGAGGAAGGCGGCTCTCTGCTCATAGCCAGAGTGCGTCCTAAGGAGTGCCACTAAGAGCCCCCCGCCCTCCACGGCAGCAACTAGAGATTGGAGGGGTCGCGCAGCCCTGGCCCGCAGGCCGCACTGGAGCCCTGGCTGAGAAGTAACAAGCAAAGGGTCCACAGTCAACAGACCCAAGTTCAAATCCCAACTCCACATTTCACCTGTGTGACTCAGTCAAGATGCTCAGCCTCAGTTTCCCTGTTGGTCAAGTGAGGATACTATCAATTCCGACCTAACAAGTTGCCATGAGGAACAAACACGGTAAAAGATGTATTGCTTAGCAGAGAGCGGAGTGGAGACAGCTCCTCCCAGGGGGCCTGGTGGTTAGGACGAGGTACCCCCAGAGCACCGAGCACTGCTAGGGGTGCCCCTGCCCCCCAGGGCACTCACACACGGCCGCGTGAGGATGCCGGCTCACGTGAAACCCTCAGAGGGCATTCACTGCTATGTCTGGCGGAGACCCCTGGGCCTGCAGTCTGGGTCCCCGTCCCTAGACCTGACGGCTAAAGAAGGCACGAGAGGGACATCCGAGCATCCGCACCCACCACTCCTCCTTCCCAGCACTGCAGAAAAATGACGGAAGAGAGTAATAAGCACTCGAGCACGCAGGAGGGGAGAAAAGACAGACGTGAGAACCTGGGGAGCACACAGACAGGTGGTCCCCGTAGGGCAGTGGTCCCCAACCCTTTTGGCACCAGGGAGCAGTTTTATGGAAGAAAACTTTTCCACGGACGGAGGGGGTGACTTCAGGACGATTCAAGCGCATTACACTTACTGTACACTTCCTGGTGTTATTACTACGCTGTCACATGCCACTCACTGTAGGGCTTTGATACGAGTCTGCAAGCAATTGATTTATCACGTCTCTGCGCAGTCAACCTCCCTGCTGATGACGATCTGCATTTGCAGCTGCTCCCCAGCGCTGGCATCACTGCTCCCAGCTCCCCTCGGATCACCAGGCAACGCAGGTCCCTCACACGCGCAGTCTACAGCAGCGTTCACACTCCTGCGAGAATCTAACGCCACTGCTGATCTGACAGGAGGTGGCGCCAGGCGGTGATGCGAGCGATGGAGAGCGGCTGTAAACACAGATGAAGCTTCTTCACTCCCTCACCCCGCTGCTCACCTCCTGCTGCGCAGCCCGGTTTGTAACAGGCCACAGACCGGTACCGGTTTCCAGCCTGGGGCTGGAGACCACAGCCACAGAGGGCCTGAGAAGGCTAAAGCCTAGGCCAGCACTGCAGAAAGCTGAGCGCCAATCACTCAGGTGGGCGGCATTGGGCACCTCTGAAGAGCGGCCCAGGGGGGACACAGGAGTACGGTCTGCAATCATCTGGCCACCCCCCCCCACTATCCGTGCACTCCCCACAGCGTGGCTCCGGCTCAGCAACCCCCCAGCCTCACCAGAACACTAGAGCTTCTGTGCTCTGAAGAGGATCAGACAAAGGGTCTCTGGATGGGAGGAGCAAGCACAGCAGAGTGGGAGGATTGAACCCTGCGGTGATGGGGACCTGTAATTACAGAGGGCTGTAATTATAGGTGGTTCCCGTAGGGCAGTGGTCCCCAACCTTTTTGGCACCAGGGACCGGTTTTATGGAGGGCTGAGAAGCGTGAGGAAGTCCCTGTACCCACTAGGGACCCACAGTCCACGGTATGGAGGACCAGAGGGGCCACTGCGAGTCTCCCCTGAAGGGGCTGTGGAGGCAGAAGACAGACACGCCCTCCCATGCATGGGACCAGTGCCTTTTATTAAAGGGCCAGTGAGCTATGATATGGAAATGGTCCTTATCCCTGCAAGCCCTGGCTGGAAATGCCCACCTGCAAATGCAGCCTCCTATCCTGATTTCAAGAGGGACATGGGTTTCTTATAACGAAGAAGAAAAAACACTCGTGTCCTCTCCAGCAACTCGTAACCATGATCAGAAACGATTTGGGGAATCATTTCAAAACCAGATTTGATGGCCTACATTTAAAACAAGACAACTTTCTCTTGCTAAGGTCAAGGAGAATTGCTTTATTTGGAAGTCTCTACTTACAATTTAATTAACTGGTCTCAGTTTGGCAATAAACCCCAAACATCAATCTCAGTACGCAGGGTCACAAAGATATCATCATTAAGGGGGAGGCGGCTAGACCACGAGCTGGAAGGCCTCACACATCTGCATTTCATTACACACAGGACGCTCATCACCCCTTCCTGGTGGTAAACACACTCCACACTTGAGCAGCTCAAAAGAAAAATGCTAATCGGGGTTTTGCCATTCCTGTTCCCGGCATCTCTCAATGGTTCCAGAAAGAAGCGACTGGAAGCCACAGTGCAGAGCAAGAGAGAGAGTATCCGGTGCCTCTGTGCCGCACGCCCTTCTGCCCGGCTCCACTCCCCTGCATGGCAGGAGGCCGGAAGAGTGAGTACAGGAGCCCCCTCCCCACCGCCAGCCCCAGCTCAGCCATAACTGGAGCACGATGTTTTCCGAAGGCTGTAAAGT
This sequence comes from Lepilemur ruficaudatus, assembly GCA_963574885.1. NCBI lineage: Eukaryota > Metazoa > Chordata > Mammalia > Primates > Lepilemuridae > Lepilemur > Lepilemur ruficaudatus. The sequence goes on along the minus strand of CAUYRT010039491.1, from coordinate 24,054 downwards.
ACGCGGGGTGGGGGTGGCCAGATGATCTCCAAGGGCCCTCCGTTCTGAACAGCAAGTTTTTTATGATTCTGTGCTAAGTGCAGGCCTGGAAGAAAGAACTCTCGGAACAACTGTTAATGTTCTGTCTTCTAATGTAGGACAGAATGTCCTCGGCGGTCGTGAACCAGTTACACATCGGCACCAGGTCTTAAAAAATAAGCTAATCCTTTTCTCATGCAGGGGATTTAAGTGATCCTACCTGCAGCCCACCAGCCCAAAAATCTCTCAGGACCCTGCCAGTCCAACATGGGATGAAAGCTGTCCCTCGCTATTAAGAAAATAAATCCCTCTCTACTTGCTCAGAAGGAATACCTGAAATGAGCTTAAACTAGGAGGAAAACAAAAAGTCGAGGAGGCAGCAAGGCCTCGAAGGAAACAGAGCAGGAAACTGAAGACGGCCAAGGAGGACCCCAGGGACAAGGCCACACTGTGGGTGTGGACATGCGCAGGAGAGGGCTGCTAGGCCTGATCCCAGGGTCCCAAGACAACCGCGTGGGGCCTGAAAGTTATCCCCCCGGGGCCAGAGACTAAAGGTGGCAGGTGGGGAGGGGGCGCAGAGAGGAATGCTCGCTGGGCTGCCCGGCTCTCAGGGCTGTGGGGCTGCTGAGCCCCAGGACCCCTGGACTCACAGAATCTTCCGTTCGGGCTCTGGCCAGTATTCCACAGCGGAACTGAGTGTTTCAGAGGACTCCAGCAGGCACTGCCTCCTTTGATTATCTTAACAACTCTGAGGTGGTGGGAAATACCTCGGAGGATCATCACTCCAGATCCAGACTGTTCCAGGAGGAAGCATGGCGGTCCCAGGTGAGAGCACATGGACAGGTACAGGTCAGTCAGCTGGGGGGCTGGACTGAGGCAAGACAACTTCAGCTATGCCCAAGAGTGCCGGCTGGGTAAGGCTGACTCCTACCTAGTCGCCACCATCGCTGCCGTTTATACCGCACACGCAATGTTTCCTCGTGTGACTGCTACGCGTGGCGTAGCAGTCACACAGGCTGCCCTCACTGGTACAAATTATGGAGGTTACCCACACATCCAGATTACTCTATGGATGAAAGGGCAGTGGGGTGGGGATTCGAGATGCTCTGGGAAAACCAAAGCTACGGAGGAAACCCAAATAGAACACAAACATCTGGAGACTAGAACAACCAGCACAGAAACTGCCTCAAACCCCACCCCCACGCCAGCCCCCGCCCGCCCAACACCCTCCGTGTATGCAGCGGAGCAGCAGCCGCAGCCCAAGTTCAGGGTCACAGAGGGAGGCTGAACTAGAACCCAAGTGTCTATCCCTAACATATTATTGTTTTGGGTTCCACTAAACTTCCTCTATTTCTTTTAATTTTTTGGTACTATGTAATGCACCTCTTTTCCCCAAAATGCTACAAAATACCATTTAGATTTTCAAGTGAAAGCACATGAAGTCAACCTGACTTAGGAAAAGTCATGGCACCTACCCAGTCATGGCCTAGGGTGCCACAGAACCCAGGCTGCAGGCGGTTTGCCGTCTCCATGATTCCAACAGACAGCAGTGAGCGCAGTCACCTTCGTCACAGCAATGAACAGCCATGCTCAGCTGTGAAGGCCGCCGGGCAGAAGGTGCACAGGGACCAAGAGCATGAGAACTCAGCCCGACCCGGCACACACGGGGCCTCCGGAAAGTCAGCACACGCCCTAGATCTGCCGGAGCCGCGATTACACATGTGCTTTGCCAACTGTCATGTCCGTGTGTCTCAAACGAAATGTCACTATCGTTCCAAATGTTTGGATCAGCCACCCGGGGCCCAACGAGCACAGGAGCCAGGGAGAGGGCGCCCCGAGGGTTCCTCGGGCCAGGCCAATGCTGATGTATCCCCTGCTCTCCGCTGCTTACCTTGTAGGGGTAATAAAAATGTTTTCACTTGGGTGCCAATAAAGCTGAATCTAGTTTACCAGCTGTAACTGAATTCCACCTTGAAAGAATAAGTCAATTTTAACCTTACAATGTAAACAAGATGGCTTTCAGAGAAATTTCATTAAAATCGCATTTAACTTGAATTAAAAAACACAGGAAAGAGAAAAGGTACAAGTAGAGAAAGCCGTTTAACACATATAGCTGGAACTATTCTCCAGTAATGCATTTTGGCATTTTCTTCCTTAAGAATGAAAGTGTAAAATATTAGTAAGAATAGTTGCACTATCCTTACTGGGCCAGGGTCTCCCTGGCCTCGGCCAGTATCCTCCACAAACAGGCACCTCGGGGGCTGGACAGAGGAGGCCGCCCCAGGAGCCCAGCCACACAGGGACTTTAGTGACTCAACAAGGTCCAACACGGGCCACACAGAGCTCTGCAGACTAAACTTCCCAACGCACCCCCCACCCTACCCCCCCCAACTGCCGCACCTGCTGTAGAGTTTGATAGTGACAGTGATGATGATGATGGTAACAGCCACGGGTACTAACACTGCATGAGGCTTAAATGTGCCAGGCACTAGTGTATTTTATGGGTATTAACTGTCACAACCCTCTACACCTGGGGGGAAACGAGGGCTAGTGTGGGGACATCGCTTGCCGAGCCACACCACCCGGACGTGATAGAGCCAGAAATTCAACCCGAGGCTGCCAGTGCCCAGGGCCCAAGCTATTCCTCCCACTGTGCTCAACGGTAGAGAGGGATAAGCCAGAAACGGCCAAGACTCATTTCTAGCAAGCCCAAAACAGGATGCACCATCCCTCCTCCTCTAACCCACAAATTAGGCCCTTCGACCAAAACCTCCCATTTCTGCTCATGGATGGACACTTTCCCTGTCGCTCAGTCACCAAAACTTTGGGACCTAATTTCCTTCCAACCCTCTAGTTGGAGGTCAGCCTGCTCCTTAGGTCTCCACCAGTGTGCAGGCACCAGCTTGCCCGCTCTGCACGGAAGAAGGCAGGGACGTCTCTCCTGCCTCCCTCCCCGTCTACACCCAGGCCTCACTCCGAGCGGCCGCACCTGCCTCTGCCCCGCTGTCAGCAGTAGCACCCGGGGTGGCAGGCCGGCTGCCTTCCAGACGCAGGCCTGCAGCCTGGCCCTCCGCATGCCATCCTTGCCTCTCCTCCCTGCAGCCGCCGACCAGGTGAAGGGCTGAGACGCTCCGCGCAGCAGGTGGGCAGGGGCACTGGACAGAGGCTGCATCGCAGGCCGGCGCCACACAGTCTGCCCTGAGATGAGGACCAAAGCGGGGAGTGAGAAGCCCCTTCCCTGGCTCGGCTCCCAGGAGGGTCCCCAGGCCAACTTTATGAAGGAGCGCCCCACCCTGGGGAGTTCCCAAAGCCACCTTAAACAAGGCCACGCCCACGGCTATCTGCATCTGGTCCTTCTTGGCTGGAATCTGCACGGTAAGTGCTGAGAAAGGGGCACCCAACCCAAACGCTGTGCGCCCTCGCCCCAGCGTCGGCAGAGCACGGGCAGGGCCCAACACTTAACAAACCTCGCAAACGTCGAGCGGATTTCATCTCTTGAACAGGCGTTCTATCGAGAGGCAGCTCTCTTCAGAACAAAGGCCACTTCAATCAGCACAATCCAAATCTGTTGGCAATTTTTGCTGCCTTTGATTATACGAGCTTCAAAGATTCCACTGCAAATGGAAAAATGAAGAGCCCCGTTTTCCTTCTGTCGTGCCATTATTTTGGTTCGGAAAATTTGAAAAATTTGAAATTTGGTTCTTCTAGTCCACCTGCCCCAGGCATGCAGTGAGCTTCCTGCTAACAGATGATGATGACGTGTTCCTCCGTGGACTATGTCTCAGTTTAAAACACACAAAAATCCCACTCTTCCGAGCTGTGACAGACCGAATGTCTGTGTTTCCCGAAAGTTCATAGGCCGAAGTCCTGACTCACAGCATGGCTGTATTTGGAGATGGGGCCTCTAAGGAGGTAATTAAGATTCAGTGACGTCATGAGGGTGAGGCCCTGATCCCATAGGATTAGTGTCCTTATAATAAAGAACTCCAGAGAGCTTGGACTTGCTCTTATCTCTCCCTCGTTCCCCCTCCCTCCCTCCCTCCCTCTCTCTCCCCGCCTTTTCCTTTCTCCCTCTCTCCCTCTCTCTCTCTCTCCCCTCAGCTCACACAAGCACACGCTCAGGAAGGGCTACATGCACGTGTGACGACGTGGCAAAAGGCAGCCCTCAGCAACCCAACCCAAGAGGAGAGCCCTCACCAGAAACCAGATGAGCTGGAACCTTAATCTTGGACTTCCAGCCTCCAAAACTGTGACAAAAATAAACTTCTGCTGTTGAAGCCACCTAGACTGTGGTATTTTGTGACGGCAGTCTGAGCAGACAGCGGCAATGCTATCTTGCGGGCAGGAAAAGCTTCCTGAGGGCTCCTCTGCCTCGCCCATGTGCTCACACAGCACGCCTGTCCTTCCGTGACACAGCAGTCACTGTGGGAAGCAGTCGCCTTCTCATCTGTGCGCAATCCCCATACCACCCACCGTAAACGCCCTGCAGAGCGGGGGACACGTGCTCTGCCTGCGCAGGGGCGCGGCAGGCCGGCTGCGGCACACTGCCAGCCCACTGCAGGAGTACTCGGTGACGGCCCAAAACCGTGAGGGAAATCACAGAAGAAAACTCTGAGGGAACCCAGGAGCTCTGGGACCCCTGGGCAGACGTCACTGTGACAGTGACGTCTGCCTGGGATTCCAGAATGGTGCCTTCCTGGCTCTGGCCTGAAGAAGGGGCCACCTGCGGACTCCTGCACGGTAGGGGCACTGTGCCATCGAGTGCACGAGAAAGTCCTTCGCAGGCTGACACCTGGCTATTTCCCGTTCACTGTGTGTTATCTCCCCACCTACGAGTCCTGTGAAGGCCAAGGCCCTGTCTGACATACTCCTGGCTACCCACCCTCCCCTCAACCCGACAACGCTTCCTCCCACCTGTCAGTACCGCTGCGGACTGGTGTGCTGAGCACAAACGGGAGCCGGCCCAACTGTCCGGAACGTGGCAGGGGGGTGAGAAACGGTTTCAGACAAAGGGAAGGTCTGCAACAAGGACCCAGAGCAGAGGTCTGGGAGCACTGGCTGTGGTGTCACAGGGCCTAGGGCCGCCCGAGAATGAGGAGGAGCAGTGTGGGGGAGACGAGAGAGGAAGAGAATGCCAAGCAGATTAAGTGGCTGAAAGGCAGGATGTCGGAACCTCCTACAAGATTGGGTCGACATGGGCATCCATCTGGGCAGGCCGTCCTCGCGGATGTGAGCCATGCGGCCACAGATCGAGACAGGCCGTCATCGGGGTCACTGCCAACAAAAACGCAGCCTTCTGCAGGGCGGTCGGTCTCCACCTGACGTGCAGATACCCGCCAGAGCGGTCAAGAGGTCCGGAGCCAGCCTTTCAGAGAATGCTAATTAGAAAGACAGCAGCGAGCCAGGAACTGATCGCGCCTAAGGAAGAAGAGCAGCTTCACTCAAGAGCAGTCACTTGGTGACCAGCCTCACTGCGACGTCGTGAGCGCAGTTTATTTATAGCTCATGAAAGCCTTTGGCCACAAATGAGGATCTCTGGAGACCAGCTGGCCCTCCTCCGACACAGCAGGCAACGGGAAGCTGTGGGAAGGTGTAAAACGCACCAAGGCACGTCCCGGGAAATAAGAAAGGAAATGGCCCCGAATTCAGTAACCACAGCAACAGGATACACCATACCTAACGTGTATGTGTGGGAAGGTGCACGGACTTACGTGTGTATAGGTCGGGGAGCGGGCGTGCAGGTGTGCGGGTGTACAGGGGTGTATGCATATATAGGTATGCATATGTGTATACAGGCGTGTGTGTAGGTATGTGCACATGTGTGCACATGGGTGTATATGAGGGTGTGTGTGTAGGTGTGTGTATGGTATATAGGTATGTATGTGTAGGGGTGTATGTATGCAGGTGTGCACACATGTGTACAGGTGTGTGTATGTATATACAGGTGTGTGTGTGTGTATACTTTAATTTTGAATAATCTGTTACGTTTAAGGCCGTATTCTTGTTGTCATCTGTAGCCTCTAGGAGGAAAGGGCTCAGCAAAGGGTTTGAATCCGACTTTGCCCCACTCTAAACTCACCCTTAGAAGGACTGACAGACAGAATACCGGAGGCCCAGTGAAATCTGAATTTCAGTATGTGCCCAATATTGCTCCAGGCATACCTATCCCCCAAAATTGTTCATTGTTACTACGTGGAATTCAAATTTAACTGGGCATGCTACATTTGTATTGGCTCAGTCGGACACCCTTCACCCTTGGGGGCTCTGTGGGGTTGGAAGGATTAGGGAGGAAGGAGGAGTTATCCTCGTTTTACTGCAGGAAAGAGGAGGCAGTTTGGAAAGAAAACCGAGAAAGTGTGTGTCTGTTGGTTCACTCTGTACTCCCCAAGCAGCCCTGGCAGCGGCTTTCATGCCGTTGCTGGAAAGACCTCTGGGCTGACACTGGCTGACGAACTTGGTGCAGATGAGCCATCACTGGCCGCGTGTCTCCAGCAGTCCCTCCTGGCCAGAGGACCTCGCGGCCTCAAGCCACGCAGAGCCCAGGGCTCCAGGGGACAGCAAGGGAGCTCCAGAGTCCCTGTCTCTGCCCACTCCCCTCCCCTCACCAGAAACAGTCCACCGGATTCCCTTTTAGAGCCAGCTTCACCCCGAAGGGACGGTCCTCTAATTTATGAAGCAGCTGTTTGTTTTCTGAAGTCCTCTGACAACGCCATGAATGGACATAACCAAGCTGACACATCCCCAGAGAGTGAATGTTTTCGAATACTCTTTCGAAATACTGAAATAAGTTGTCCAAAAGACAGAGCAAATATTTCATCTACACAGACGTCATTTATGCCACAAAAGGTGCATGACGTGGAGTAGCAGGTGGGGCTGCCCCAACGGTGGGCACGGGCCCCCGAGTTCAGGCTGAGGGGCTCGGGCCTTTGCAAAAGCCAGGGCTGAAGGCGGCTCCTGTGGCCAATCCATCTGGGAGGCAACTGAGGATCGTGTGATCTCGGAGGTGAAATGAGATGTGACAGATATAATGACAATGAAATGTCCACGGCGTGTCATTGGGATTCACTGCAAAACGTGATTTCACCTGCACACTATGTAAGCATTTTAGATACAATACGGAGCGAAAATCTCTCAATAGCTTTATATGCTGAAACTCTATCAGTCAGTTGAAGCGTTAACATGTATTTATTATTGCGGCAATTTAGTAAAATCACTAAACAATTGGTATGAACTGTTCATTTTATACACAAAATCCTTTACTAAGTAGGGAACAGATTGGCAGTTAATACAAATATTAAGAACATATTAGCTGGATGATTTCAGAATGAACGTCGTATCCTCTTTGAGCCTACAGACGCTTATAAAAATTTGAATAACAAAAGGTGGCATAACACAGATTAGACGACAGGCTAATTCTATTTTTTATGGAGTTGACACACGCCCTACTCTAACATAAAACAAAATAAACTTTAAGATTTATATTTAATTTTTAGTTTTTAATTCTAATTAGCCATACATTTTGTTTTGGCAATTTTTTGAAAATAATTATTCTTCCTGAACAAAAATGTCAAGCCCTTAAAATTTCCCTATTAAACTATTTCATAAGATTATACAAAGAATTAAATTTTGGATAAAACTCCAGACGTAGGCTCTTATCCCTTAAGTCCTTTCTGTGGTAGCGACTGTGGTGCTCACCAGCATTAGTGAGCTTACCGTTGTCCACAGGTTCTTGGAAACTGTGACAAAGCAAAACGGCCCAAAATGAACCAATTTTACCATAAGCTAATTGATATAAACAAGAGTTAAGTTCCTATGGTCACAAAAACATCACCAAACTTTTAAATAAAGACCTAGGCTGGGCTCAGTGGCTCACGCCTATAATCCTAGCACTTTGAGAGGCCCAGGTTGGGGAATCACTTGAAGCCAGGAGTTTGAGACCAACTAGCCTGGGCAAAATAGCAAGACCCTGTCTCTATGAAAAAAATTTTTAAAAAATAAGCCAGGTGTGGTGGCATGCACCCAGCTACTCGGGAGGCTGAGGCAGAAGGATACTTTGAGCCCATGAGTTTGAGGTAGCAGTAAGCTATGATCAAGCCACTGGACTCCAGCCTGCGTGACAGAAGGAGACCCTGTCTCAGAAAAATAAGTATATAAATAAACAAACAAATAAACAAAAATAAATAAAACAATTCTAATATTAAACATGGAAATAAACGTGAGCAATACATACATTTAAGAAAAATTAATAAAAACAAGTGAGATCATTATTTACCCACTTTTTGGTGACTCGGTTGAGTGTTGGCAGTCAAGTGTTTGCAAAGCAAAAACCTGAACATCAGCTTCCTACCGTGTGGTCCCGGCTGGCCACTCACCCAGCCCACTCTCCAAACACACACCCCTCTGCTTCTGGGACCCCTCAGAGCGACACAGACGCAGGGACAAGCATTCCAGGCTCTGCAGGAGGAGCCCAAGGGGCCAGGGCAACAGCACGGCCAGGGGTCCACCATTGCTCCCAGCGTCCCAGACACGCCGGCGAAGATGGTGACGTGTGTTCAAGCCACGCTCGGCACGGTCAGAGCCGTCTAATGCACAGCTGCCTTGTCACACGCGCCCACAGTCAACTCTGATGTCGGGTGTGCCTACAGAACCGAACGACGCTGGTACGGATTTCCCTGAGTAACTGCTTCAGTGCCCAGCCATTCCGAGGAAAAGCCCACTATCATGCAAGAGCCAGGGAAATCCAAGAGCCTGCCCAGGCAGGCTAGAGGACTGGAACCCACCCTAACAACGAGAGTTCAATCTACTTCTGCGCAAGAGAGAAAAAAAGAAACTAATTTTGATAATAGATTAAGAAGCCAAATAAATGTTTTAGAAGAAAGTGTTAGGTGGGGTTTTGAAGGAAGGGGAGCACCATAAACGTCCCAGATCCAGCCCCGCCTCCTCAGTGCGGCTGCCCTGGCCTTTGGGAAGATGCAGCAGCTCCTCCTCCCTGGTCTCCAGCACCCAGACTCAAGCCTTCCCTGCAGCGAGTGCCCCAAGGGAAACCTAATTTCTCCCCTGCTGGGGTTGGGGATTGGCTGTTGGAGGCAGACTGGCCCACAGCAGAAACATTTGTACAAGAAGCTGCTCATTCCACCCCAGGGCCAAAATAAAATACTGTTTGGCAGGAAGGAGAAGTCCCTAGCCAGGCCCTCACCAAAAACTGTGACCTAAGAATTCAGTCCCCGTAGAGCAAGTGACTGTTAAACAGGTCTCTGCTAAGACCTTAGCTGCTGCTCATCCAGGAAACCCCAAATCCGTTTCCATCTCCCAGTAGCCAGTGCTCTGATGAACCAGATCTCAGACCTGTTCTCAGGATTTTCCCATCCTGGGTGAGCGTTGCTTTTCTGGTGGTGATTTTATCTGGCGAACTAAAAGTAAAATCTTAAGCCCCCTGCTAACTGAACAGACCTCCCCTCGGCCAAGGGGCCCCCAGGACAAACCTTAAAACTGAGTTTCTAGGCATGAGGGGATAGGAGGTGTAAAGCACCATTACACATGTGTGTTTCTCTTCATCAATATTCACGACTCCATAGCCTGTTAAGCATGTGTCTATAGCCACCCGGCTCAGTACAAAATCGGTTCCTTTTTATTTCCCCCTTGAAACATGTTCAACACTGGCTCGAGCAGTGTTTCTCAGCTTGCCAGAACGGCCATTGCATTTAACATGGTTTTTTGGGTTTTGTTTTGTTTTGTTTTTTTAGTTAACAATCTGGTTCCATTTCCCCAAAGCTACCCATAGACTCACTCCTTTTCTCCACAGACTGTTGTCATCGGAGCACCTGACTCTCCCCGCAGTCAAACGCAGGTGTTGATTTGCCTACTAACAGGGGATTTGAAGTCTACAATAACAGCTATCTCCTAGTTATGCTGCCGGGGTCGTTAATGTGTGGTTTTGATTTCCTTCTTGATTTATACAGTTTCTCTGAGATAGTGCGAAACAATTCAGATTTAGATGGACTCCTGGAATTTCAAGTTCACTCTGGAAGGGTATTTTTGCTGGACATAGTCTCTAGGGTGACACTTACATTCTTTTAACGCATTGAAGATATCTTCTTGCACTTTTGTTGAAGAGATCTTTACTCAAATAAACAGCTATTCTAAGAAAATTATCTTTCTTCTCTAATAGCTTCAAGAATTTCTCTCTGTATTTAGTTTAATTTACTATGATGGGTTTACATGTAGTTTTCTTTTGGTTTACTCTCATCAGGATTCCTCTTGAATTTCTGAATTGGCATATTCCAGTAGTTTTGGAAAGATCTGTTGTTCTCTCTTCAAATTCTCATTTATTCTATGTCTTCTCCTACTATGACTCCAAATTGCATTAGGCTTTCTAGCCATATCCTCTGTATCTCTTGCTTTCTGTATTTTCCATATTCTTAACTCTTCATGTTTTACTATGGCTATTTTCTTCCAATTCATCTTGCAGTTCATTAATTTTCTCTTTAGCTATGTCTAGTTTGTTAACCCTATCCCCTAAATTCTTACTTTTGGTCAGCATATTTTCCAATTCCAGAAATCCTATTTGGTCACTTTTCAAATCTCTTATGCAAAACTATAGAGCTTCCTATTCCCTGTAGCCATATCCAAGCTTCTCTTCTTTCATTTCTTCATACACATTCCAGTAAGGATAACAGTTTACAAAAGCTCAACATTCTGTGGGCCTGTTTCTATTATCTGTTTGTGCTCACATAAGGAGTCCTGAAGAGATTTTGTTTTGCTTCTCACAAGTATTCTGGGAAACTCCAGTACAGAATCACCATAATTGAAGTTCAAACAATCCTGGTCCTCTCAGGTAACTTGAACCTGGACTGCAAGACTTTATGAGGGCTACATCACTTCCACTTTACCCTGATACATCACTCTTCTGGGTCTCGGAAGGTGTATGGGCATTTCGCTGCTTCCCTATCCTGAGGAAGCTAGGGTTCGACCCATTCACTCCATGAGGATGACAAACTACAACTCACTTTAGGATTATTTCTTCTGGATCAGGAAATGCCCAATGCTCTCAGAGTAACCATGGCTACACTGCTGGAATCATCTCTCTAGGTCCTCGCATTCCAACCCAGGAAGTTCTTAATACCTTGACAGCAGTTCAAAGCTTTAAAGGAATTTATGTTCTTCTTTCTTTCTCCCTCCCTGCCCCCCTTCTCGTTATTTTGCTTTGTTTGCTGACTTTAAACAAACAAAAACCTTATCTAGATATTTTAGCTGTCTTCAGTGAGAAACTTGGTCCTAATTACCTAGCTTGCTACTACTTCAAGGGGAAGTTTCTCCTACTCTCACCGTTTCCTCATTCTGTGGGAAGTTCTACAATTTCTGCCCCAACGATGACAGGACATCCCCTGGGGTTCCCTCTCTCTTCACGTCCCGCCCGGCCGCGGCACACACTCTCAGAGGCCTGTGCCCAGCCTCCCCCACGCTGCTTCTTTTACAGACACAGCCCTCTCTCCTCACTCACAGCACCCTCGTGTCTACAGAGAAGACTTTCACTCAAGGTTTGGGTATGGCAGGGAGGGAACACGGCACTACTCCAGCAGGAAACTATGTGAAGGTGCTTTACCCACGCCTTGCCACAGAAGATAAAAGAGCGATGCTGTCCCCGCGTGCCCTTCCCTCCCACTGCCGCACTGTGCTCCCTTCTGCCCACCCCAGACCTTGCTCTTTCTCCATCTCTCTCTTCTCTTCTGACTTCTGAGCCCTATCCTTACAACACCAAAGTAGAGTTTGTTAGCACAAACTCTAAAATCCCTTTAACTTTACTTTGCAGAGCAATTCGGGTCTTTTCTAAACTATTCCCTTCTGGGCCATGTCCATAAAACCTCACCTTTCACAATCAACAAGTCCATGAAGGCGCTTTCCTTCACTGGAGTGTCAAAATTTTCTGAAATAAACGCTGCCCTTCCCCTAGAATGCAGAAAAGAAGCAGAGGTCTTTATTTTTAAAGGAATTTTTTTCTTAGAATATCCTCTGCTCTTAATAAAATCTTTATAGTCCCCACAGAGGTTCTAAGCCCACAGGTTCTCTCTCCAAGGGGTGAGTGGTGAAGCAGAAGTGGGGGCTTCAGGCAGCTGAGGCCCAAAGATGCTTCTCCCAAGTGGTTGCTGGGGGCTGACGGCTCCCACCAGTCAGAGCCCAAACTCGGCAAATTCTGTATATTTCCTGCTTTGAAAGCCTGGGCATTCTTATTTTGAGGCCATCAGAGAAATTCCTTAAGGTTTCACTAGAAGAACAGGAACTGACAGGTTATGCAATTTAACCTATTACACCAACAAATCTTCTCCGTTGTGAGGAACTGATCCTTAACAAAAGATTACAGGATAAAAATGGCCTACACTGAAGCCATCAGTGTAGCTACAAAAGCTACGTGAAAATAAAAATATGATTTACTAAAAAGTACAGATTTGGTGGGGGCTCCTTTGGTTGTTGTTGCTGGTCTTTTAAACAATCATCCAGCAAATGTGCAACGTGCTTCTTTCTAAACCACAGCACCGGAGAAAATCAATTCAAGTAGCCCCCAAACTGCAGCTCTGGAACAAATGAGCACTAACCACAACTTTCTAACCTCCAGGAAAATATAAAATACGCCTTCTAAGGGACACGAGAGGGAAAGAAGAACCTGCTAAGAAAGTGTAATTCACATCTACCGAAAACCATATTTCAAAGAACTAAATGAGGCCGGGGAGCACTTGTGCAAGTGCTGGTAGAAAGAGAAACCCAACTGTGTCCAAACAAGCTCTCACTGCGAAGTAGACAATAAACGCACATAAACGCACTTACAGAGGCAAAAACCAGAATTTTGAGTGGATGGGTTGGAAAGTAGCTAAATATAATACTGAATCAAATAAAGCATTGTTGGCGGAACTCTATGAAACTCCATAATATAGAGATTAGGTAATAACCATCAGATTCAGTCAAGGAACAAAACGCAGCTTATAACTCGCATGACTCCATTTTATAATGTCAGTCCGCAGTCTCCAAAGCAGGTGCCTTTCCTTGAAGACTGACGTCAGTCTCCACTGGCAAAGGTACAGCCAGGGGAGAGGGGCGGTCAGCTGCAGGAGCCCAGAGCCTATCGCCAGGGCCGAGATTTACACAAAGCACAGTTGTCTGTATGTTCAGTGAAACGCTTGCCAGGCTCACACAAGGACTCCTTACGAAAGAACGTGTCTCTTTTCCACACCCCATCACTGACCAGCTGGTATCACAAATATGTGCCTGGTTCTGCTTGGCATCACTTTGTTAATGCTCTGTTCATTAATTTAACGAACTATCAGGAGAATTATGCCTGGAATGGGCAAGCATTATCTCTCAACTTTCATTTAATTAAACTCTGCTATTCCAGTATGACAGTCAGCACATCGCAGGGGGAATTATTTTAAGGATGAAGGTAAAAAAGTATTTCAAAGCCCCCACTTAAATATGAAAGCATAATCTAAAATTGCCTGAGCACACACTATAATTTTTCTATAATATTAAAGATGTTATTTCCAGACTTGGTAATTAATTGGATTCCATGGAGAAATTATTCTAGCATCCTTGATAGAAAAATGATGCACCAAGGCAGGGAACAGAGTACCAAAGGACACCCATAAACAACCACTGTCGCCCAGATTATGACAATCACAGGGCTTAATAAGGAGTGAGTGCTGCCTGCTTCTGGAACACGCTCATTACTTTCCTGCAAAGCAAACGCACTGAATTCTGATTATACCGCCGTAATAAAAAGGAATGAGAGCGGCTCATGCTCCAGCAGCTGCCTCAGAAGGATGCACAGGAGCGATCCCAGGCAGGCCAGGGTGCCGCTGGCTGAACGCGGACAGCGTCCTGTCACGCTGGGGGCTGGGGGGTCACCTGCCCCCGCTCTCAGAGAGAGGGGCTACTCGGGAGGCCGGCTTACCGTCAATCCGGCTCGCGAGCTCTTCCAGCATCTTCACTTTCATTTGAATCCCAGGCTGGGCAAAGGTGTAGTTGTCCTAAGGAAAAAATAACATTGTGTATCACATGCATATAAAATAACACATTTTCTAAAGGGGAAAAAGGCAGAATAAAAATGAACAGTTTTACAATAGAGCAAATTCACAAGCTGATAGATTTTGTCTTGAGAAACATGAGGACACACGGTGCACGGCAGGGCCCCCGTGCAGCGCCACTGGGTCTCCCTCTGGGAAGGGAAAGCCCGGCGTCTCCTGGAGTCAGAGGACGAGCACGCAGACGTCGGGGGCACCGGACGGCACGTTTCCATCTGTAAACGTAATGTATCTCCATTGAAATTCAACAAACAGGCACCACACTTGCAGCTCACTGAGTATACCTGTCTGCAGGAACCGACCACCTCGGTGGCACCGGGACCACAAGCACTCAGCACTGCCAGGCGCCCGTGGGAAACGACACACGTGCCTGGCGCTGGCAGTGCCAGCATCATGCCCACGACCCAGGTGCTCGCGACACAGGCACTGCATGGGGATAAAAGGTAAGTGTGTGGCTTTACTCACACAGATATGACTAGGTGAGCTCAGGCAAAGTTCATAAACTAAGACAGCAGGAAAATCTGTGTAGCCCCAAGGGCCTGGGCAGGTTTAAGCCAAACGGACCAGGAATGGGACTCTGGCTCTATTACTGAGGAGCTGTGCAAGCTTGGTAAATAACATAACCTCCCTGGGCTTCAGTTCCATCATCTGTAAAGTGAGACTAACAACACACTGTCTTCTAGGACTGTCTCAAGCTGCAAGGAAAAAACGCAGGTGCAATGTGGAAGAGGGTTAAAGATACAGCAGGTGCTCAGGCTCTGACGGGCTCTGTCACCACTACCGTCACCACCCAAGAGAGCACAAGCACGTGCTGGGGCACTGGGCCAGAGAGGACTGACACCCTGCCTCATCCCATGGTGGGGACACGCAGAGCGGCTCCGGTCGGTCGGGAAGGGGAGGACATTCCCCAGAGACTGCCCTGAGAGCCTCAGCCAGCGCTCAGGGTCATCTCCAGGAGGGGGCTTTCAACTGGACGCCCGCAGCAACAGACCTAACACACTCGAGGACAGTGCGTGTGGAAGGCAGAATGACAACCACCCCTAAGACGCCCACGTCCTGGTCCCTGGACCCTGTGAACGTGTCACCCCACGTGGCAAAGGGGAACGCAGGGGGCAGATGGAACGAAGGATGCTCATCAACTGACTAAGGAAACGCCCCCGGACGATGTGGTGGGCCCACTGCAATCACGGGGTCCTTAACAGCGGGAGGGGCAGGCAGGAGGGTCAGGCACAGTGATGCCACGTGAGAGGGACTCGACCTCCACTGCTCACTTTGCTGGTGGAGGATGTGCCAGGAGCCTCTGGAAGCTGGGAAAGGCAAGGAATGGACCCACCTGAGCCTGCAGGAGGAATGCGGCCACTCTCACCTTGAATTCAGCCCCAGGAGACCCACACCAGACTCTGACCTTCAGAACTGAGACAACAAATCTGCGTTGTTTTAGGCCACTAAGTCTACGGTAATTCCTTACCGCAGCAATGAAAGCAAACCAACACAGGAGCTTTAGAGGATGTTCTTTACTGGGGCCCCTAGGACCCACCAAGAAATGAGGAAAGAAGAGACTGGGAGGCACCAAAGTGACAGCGTTGCGTTCTTGTGCAGACCGGGCTCAGGCTCTGAACTCTTTAGTGAGCAGACGGGGCCGCTGGCCTGGCCAGCACTAGGAGACTAGCTTACAGCAGCTCTGTCCCCAGAGAGTGACACTGCGGAAGGCCTCAGGAGCCTTGGCAACAGGAAGCCCTGGCCTCAGTGAGGTCACAGGTAACTTGGCCTTGGTCTGGACAGGAGGTGCTGGGTGCAGGCAGCTGCGGCTCACCAGGCGCGCTCAGGCCCATTGAGCAAGCCCTTGGTCACAACAAGCAGAGTCGCTGCAGCCTTTCAGATGGTGGGGGACGACCCTGCTGCCTGTCCATCTGAGGGCATGTGGCTGGGAGCCGGGCAGCACGGAGCAGCTGCAGACACTGCACCCGGCATTCGGAGCCCGGAGGAAAGCGAGGGCCTGTCCTGGACGCGGCATGCCTTACCAGTAGGCTCAGGACTGGAAAGCACTCAGAGAACAACATCCTGGGGGTGGCCGACCATGCCGACGTGCACACGGAGCTTACAGGACCCAAACGTGGAAGAAGGATGACAGAGCACACAGCAAAGGTACCGGCCCTCGGGAGGCCCTGGGGACATGGTAACAGCACACACGGGACCTCCAGCTCCAGAATCCGGGAAGGAGACCCCAGGTGAGACAAAGCGGAGCTGAGAAGACAGCCTTCGGGCCAGCGGCACTTTCTAAGGCTGCAAAGTCAAATGTGAAAAGCAGAAAAGTACGTGACAGTCTCCACTCTCCAAGTGTTTCTCCCTCCCCGTCTCTCGCACGCACGCACGCGCCATTTCCTAACAAGAGCAGGTGCAGCAGCCACGATGGCACAGATCGAAAAATGCCTACAAGGCATTGAGGAGTTTTTCCCCAGAAATGGAAAATGAACAGAGTCAAATGTACCCCCTTGCTGGGAGATTTCTCCCAGGTGGATTTCAAGTGACAGGCTCTGGATCCCAAACTGTCACATCTCTGCAAGGGTAAAACCAGGAAGAGCTCCGTTTGCCAGCTTCACTTAGAATGACGCCCAGGCCCTACCGCGATTTCGTGCGGGAGGAAGGACGTGCTCTGGGAACAGGATCTCGTTTAGGATGACTGCCCCCGGGGCCCGGGGATGATTTGTTTTCTAGACTGAGTGAGCCAATTCTGTGATAAGCATGTGGGTCTCCCTAACATCTGAACTCTGGAGAAGCAGGGGCTGCCCGAGACTCAGCATCCAGCGGCCAGGACTCCGGGCCCTAAGGGGCAGCCCTCTAGCTGAGACAGAGCCGCAGCAGGAGTTGAGGACTAACTCTGAGCTGTAATGTATTTGAACTTTAACAGGGGTAAGAAATTTTGGTTCTAGACTTTAATTCCTTTGAATGTCATCATCTTTAGACCTGAATTTGCAAAGGTTAGCCTTTAAGACTTAATTTCTCCCCACAGGCTGTATAACAGGAGATTGATATTCAGATTTGGGGCGTACTGTGTTGTTGGAAGTTTATATGCTGTCATTTAACCTCAAAGAGGAGTTTCTGATGAGCCAGGTCGTACAATATCGCTGGACAGAAATAAGGGTGAGAAATGCCTCAGGTGCAGAGAGGCCTTCCAGATTATTTAATCAGTGTCCTATTCTGGCAAATTTCAGAGCCATTGAACTGGACTGTGGATGTCCTCCACGCCGAGGGCGCCCTGGCTGGGCAGGGCCTCGTAGTTCTGCAGTAACAAACAGGCCTGGGTGCGCTCAGAGTGCGGGGCCAGCTCTTGCCTCTCCCAGGCTCTCTCTGTCCCCGGAAATATTCGCCCCAAGGAGGCGACTTATGCATTGCTAAGCCTGGGGGATAACTGGGCTGTGGGCTCAGCCCCCCGCCTCCTCCAGAGCCCCTGTCCTCCGGCCCAAGGCTCCCGTGCGCGTGAGGACGGCTGTCCGGGCGGGCGAGCCTCAACAGTCCCGGAGTCAGCCAGCCGGTTTATGGGGCTCTCACACTATGAAAGGATTCCAAGCCTCTCATTTACCAGAAATAAAAGTCATTCTTTGGCTTCCATCTGCCACTATTTTGTTTTATTTCTCAATTTGTTCAAAACCAAGGCAGAGAAGATGAGTTCTCAGAAATCCAAACGATGAGAAAAGAATGACACCTGAGAGCCTATAAAAAAAAAAAATCCGTATTTTGAAAAGACGAGCAGAGACTGACGGGCACAGCCCCGCGTGCTGGCTGCAGGCTGAGGACAGGGAGACCAGCCTCAGCCAGGCCGCGACAGCGACGACGGGACTGAACCACGGAGGCGAGAACCGCCACAGCTGCGGCACAGAGGAGGGGGCCGGTCTGGACGCCCCAGGCTCGAGCAGCGAGTCCGGGCCGCAGCAGGCCCTGCTCGGTGCCAGGAAGCCTTCAGAGGGCCCTGCAAGGACACAGGGATCACAGCTGAGGAATCAGAGCCAAACAACTAGGAAGGTGGGAGGAGAAAAGAAAGTTCCGTGGCCCCAGGAGCAGCCTTGTCTCCGAAGGCACTGGCCACTGCGGCCACTTCTGCCCTCCCAGGTGCCCGCTGCTGCCCACCCAGGCGCTCGCCAACGCCGCTGGGCAGACCACGGCTCTCGCCCCAGGATGCCCCAGCCGGCACCAACTCCACACGCCCGGACACGCCCCGCACCGCAGATGCCGGCTCAGAAGCCGTGTGCTGCGTGAGTACGTGAATGGGCAGGAAAGCAGGAATAATGTATACTCATAAAAATATCAATATTATTCCCTTCATGAAAAGTAAACGTGTATTCTTTCTAATTGGGGTTTTTGTGTCTTTAAAAAAAGGTATAATTCACAAAACTTACGGGTCAGATGGAAGAAAGGAAGGTCTGAGGAACACAACGACCTTTTACGGAACATTTTACAGAAGGTAAAGTTGGTATTAGTGGGAAAAGTCAAAGAAAACACGCTCAGCGTGCCTCACATCTGTCGCCGTTCCAACACCGACCCCTGACAATAACAAAGGACGCCGCCTGTGCTCCTCGGGGGGGAAAGTAGAATAATCCCCTGAAAGAGCGTCTTAGGGAAGAGTGACATACAAATTCCTGTCGGCTCAGCTGGAAAGACCCAGAGCCCCTCCTGCCACACCCGCAGCCCAGAGGGAACTAAGAACCGCCCCCCACATCTCTGACGAACGGCTCTTCCAACAGGACAGGATCCACCTCCCCACAGACTCCAGCACCCCCTTTCTAGGACAATCTCCCCCTAATCCAGTTTCTCTCCCACGCTGAAACCAAGCCTGCCCTCCGCACCCAGGCCGAGACCTGCCAGAAAGTCCTTCTGCAAACAGTGGCGGGGAGACTTCCATTTCCTTCGTCTCTGAAAGGGTCCAATCCCCTTCCCCTCAGGACCATCTGGCCCACAGCTCTGCACACGGGACCCCACACGGGCTCTGATCACGCAGAGGCCAGGGAGCGGGGAAGCCACCGCCACAGCTGCACGCAGAGCCCACCCATTAGAACACTCATGCAGTCGATGCGTGAACCAATACAAGACAGAGCCACGTCAGGCTTAGTTCTTTCATCAGTTCATAAACACTCATCAGATGCCTCCTACATGCCAGAAAATCAAGTCCTGGGTATTAATGGTATGCAAATGAGTTAAACACAGCAGGCCTGAGAACGCTGTCCTTAGAGAGGCCTGCTTACGACCTAGTGTCTGGGAACTTGGTTTCTGGAGGGTTCCCACCACTCCCTGACGAATCAGGACAGCTCACTGCACCTACCTGTGCAGCGTGGTTTGTGCCGAGCACACGTTTCCTTCTGGGAGGCTGGCGTTTGGCACGTGCCAGGCAGAGGGTGCCTACGTGAGCAGCCCCCAGTAGCACCCTGGGCACTGGGTCCCTAACACGCTTCCTCAGCAGCCAACACTGCACGCGTGTGGTCACAGCTCCCGCTGGAGGAAGCAAGCGTGTCCTGTGTGGCTCCACCGGGAGAGGACTTGGAAGCTCGTACCGGGTTTCCTCTGGACTTCGCTGTGTGCCTTTTCCCCCAGTCGAGTTTGCTTTGCGTCCTCGTACAGGACGAATCACGGCTGCAAGCCTGGGGGTGTGGTCTTGGGGTCCCCTGACACAGACGGGGAGAAAAGCAGACAGGGTCCTTCTGTCCACAGAGACGAGAGTCTGGTACATAGAGGAGCTGATGTGCATACATCACGCAAGCACACGGGTACTGCTGACTGTGAGCTGGAAAGCCGCACCATCACAGCACAGAACAGGGCCTGGCCTGGACGTCCGCTCTGAGGACGCGGGGCCTGAGCCGAGCTGGGAAGGACGGCTCGAGCACCGCGGGGCAGAGCCCGGGTGGCAGCAGGGAGCACGGCACACCCCATGAACGGAATGAAGGCCAGGGCGGCCTGTCAAGAGACCATTCCGAGGCTGGAGGGCCATTGAGGGACTTAACAGTAAGACCAACACAAAGTTATCAAATGAAGTTAATGAAATGGAAACAGGAAGCCACTGTGGTTACGAGATTTGCATTTTGAAGAGACTATTCTGGCCGCAAGGTGCAGAAATAGCAGAATGGGACCAAAGAGGATATAGGATATCAGTTACGAGCCAACTGCCGTAATCTAGGGAAAGTAATGATAAGAGCTTCCCGTGACGATGTGGTCAACCCCAACTGCACAGATAGCTGTCTGCTGGCCTGGACTGGCTGGCTTTTTGAACCTGAACATAGGACTTTCCATTTATTCCTATTAGCCTGTTCATTTGATTGGTTCTTGGCTGGACGCATTCCAGGCGCTGGACTCATTCTGAATCTTGATTGTGTCATCTATCACATTAGCTGTCCCTCCAAGCTTAGAGGCGCTGGTTACACTGATCCCTCAAAGCCTCCATTACAGCCTCCGAGAAGGGGAGAGAAGGACAAGGCCAAGGACGGGCCTGCGGCAGGCTCTCAGAAGTTGCTCAGAGCAGAAAGGCGTCATAAAAATATATCGAGCCTTGTTTAACTCCTCGCTTTCCCACCTGCTAGCCTGATTTCCCTGCTCTGCTGCCTTCTCATCTGTGAAATGGAGAGAGGAAGGGCCCCGTCACAGAGCCATGGCGGGTATTAGATGAGTTACCGAACCTAAAAGAACCTGCGACAGCGGCCACACAAGCCTGAACCCGCCCTCACCAACTGGTATCACCATGAACAGGGGCTCAGACTGTAGGCCCCACCCAGCCATGCCGCAGGAACCAGAGCCTCTGCACACCACAGGAGAAGTGGGGAGACATGCCAAACACTGTTCCCAGACACGGGCCCCCCAGCAGGGTAAAGTGGTATCACAGTGTTTGAGGGCAGTCCATGATAAATTGCAGGCGCGCCCTGTGAGCAGCAGAACGACCTCTAAAACAAGGGATGGGGAGGAGAGGCAGCCAGTAAGTCAAAGTGAAAACAAACCACCTGAGTGCAAGAAGCCAGGCTGAAAAGGCTACACACTGCATGATTCCAGCAAAGTGACATTCTGGAAAAGGCACAACTATGGGTACAGACCAGCAGCTGCCAGAGGTTAGGGTGGAGGGGAGGATGAACAGGGGGCTTTCAGGGCAGGGAGACTCCTCTGGATGATGCTTATCGGTGGACACATGTGATTCCACACCTGTCAAAACCCACACCATGTGCAACACAAACAGTGAACTCCAGTGCAAACTATGGACTTCAGTTAACAATAACGTATCGACATGGGCTCATCGACCTAACAAGTGCGCCACGCCAACGTGAGACATTGGTAACAGGGGACACCAGGTGCGGAGGGCACGGTGAAGGAGCACGTGGGGGCTCTAACTTTCTGCTCAATTCTCCTTTAAACCTGAAACTGCTCTAAAAACCAAAGTCCACTAATTTAAAAATACTCAAATCATCCAAAAGAAGGTAGGGAAAAAAGTAAAATTAAGAAAAGATGAAATAAAAAATAAACGGCAACCTAAACCCCAACCATACAAATAATTACACTGAAAACCTTACATAAATCTATAGAGAGACTAAACACACACTAAAAGGTAAGAAAGCAAACTCCAAGAATAAGCTATCTACAATAACTTCACTTTAAATAAGCATACACATGTTGTATCTCTGTGTTGCATTTTGGTATTAAGAATTCTCAAAATACTTCAAACATTATTATTATTATTATATCTGTTATGGTGATCAGTGATCTAAGATGTTACTATTGTGATTGGTCTGACGCACGACAAACCATGCCCATGTAAGATGGGAAAATTAATTCATAAATGTGTTCTGACTGCTCCACGAACCGGCCGTTCCCCCATCTCCCTCCCTTTCCTCGGGCCTCCCTATTCCCTGAGACACGATAATATTGAAATTAGTCCCATTAATAACCACACAATGGCCTCTATGTGTTCAAGTCAAAGGAAGATTTGCACAGTAACCAAAAGCCAGCAATGCTGCAGCTTAGCGAGGAAGGATTGCTGGAAGCCGAGACAGGCCAAAAGCTGGGCCTCCTGCACCCAACGGTTAGCCAAGTTGTGAAGGCAAATAAAAAGTCCTTGAAGAAAATCAAAAGTGCTACTCCAGCAAATACAGAAATAATGAGAAAGGGAAACAGCATTATTGCTGATGCAGAGAAAATTTGAGTGGTCTGTGTAAAAGATCAAACCAGCCACAACATTCCCTTAAGCCAAAGCCTAATCCAGAGCAAGGTTCTAACTCCCTTCAGTTCTATGAAGGCTGAGAGAGGTGAGGAAGCTGCAGGAGAAAAGCTGGAAGCCAGCAGAGGTTGGTTCACGAGGTTAAAAGAGAGAAGCCCCCTCCGTAACAAACCACAAGGTGCTGATGGGGAAGCTGCAGCAAGTTACCCAGGAGATCTAGCTAAGGTAACTGATGATGATGGCAATGTTCAATAGATTTTCAACACAGAAACAGTCTTCTCTTGGGAAGAGATGCCATCTAGGACCTCCATAGCTAGAGAGAAGTCAGTGCCTGGCCTCAAAGCTTCAAAGAATAGGCTCACTCTCTTGTTAGGGGCCAGTGCAGGTGGTGACTTTAAGTTGAAGCCAATGCTCATTTACCATTCTGAAAATCCTAGGGCCCGTAAGAATTAACCTAAATCTACTCTGCCTGTCCCCTAGAAATGGAACAACAAAGTCTGGATGACAGCACATCTGTTTACAGTACGGTTTACTGAATAGTTTAAGCCCACTGTTGAGATCTGCTGCTCAGAAAAAAAGATTCCTTTCAAAATACTACTGCTCATTAACAATGCACCTGGTCACCCAAGCCCCCTGATAAAGACAGACAATAAGATGTACGTGTTGTTTTCATGCCTGCTATCAACATCCATCTGTAGCCCATGGATCGAGGAGTAACCTCGACTTTCAAGTCATTACTGAAGAAATACGTTTCGTAAGGCTGTAGGGGTCACAGACAGTGATTCCTCCGATGGATCTGGGCAAAGTAAATGGAAAACCCTCCGGAAAGGATTCTCCATTCTAGATGCCACTAAGAACATCAGTGATTCATGGGAGAAGATCAAAACAGCAATGTCAACAGGAGTTGGGAGGAAGATGACTTGAGCCCTCATGGATGACCTTGGACGTTCTAGACGTCAGTGTTGGAAGTCACTGCAGATGTGGCGGAAATAGCAAGAGACCCAGAATTAGAAGTGGAGCCTGGAGATGTGTCTGAATTGCTGCGATCTCATGATAAAATCTGAATGGATGAGGAGTTGCTTCTTACGGATGAACAAAGAAAGTGGTTTCTTGAGACGGAATCTACTCCTGGTGAAGATGCTGTGAACATTACTGAAATGACAACAAAGGATTTAGAATATTCCATAAACTTAGTTGCTAGAGCAGTGGCAGCGTTTGAGAGGATGGACTCCAATTTTGAAAGAAGTTCCACTGTGGGTAAAATGTGATCAAACAGCACATGGAGTGCTACCGAGAAATCTGTCGTGAAAGGAAGACTCAATCGACGTGGCAAACTTCACTGTTGACTTGTTTTAAGAAATCACCACAGCCATCCCAACCTTCAGCAACCACCTGATCAGTCAACACCGTCAACATCAAGGCGAGACCCTCCACCAGCAAAAAGGTTACAACATGAGGAAGGCTCAGATGATTGTTAGCATGTTTTAACAGTAAAGTATTTTTAAATTAAGGTACATTATTGCACACTTAATAGACTACCGTATAATGTAAACACAACTTTTATATGCAACAGGAAACCAATTTGTGTACTAGTTTTACTATGATATTTACTTTATCGGCAGTGGTCCGGAACTGAACATGCAATATCTCCAGGGTACGCCTATAAAAGCCATTTGTCTTGGAAAGAAAGACGGAAGACTTTATTTGCAGATAACATCATTGTATACACAGAAAATCCTAAATCATCGACCAAAAAGTTCCCAGAAGTAATACCTGAACCTAAAG